>BTPG01000001.1:267734666-267824666 GCA_036245525.1 Semisulcospira habei
TGATAACTCTTCAAACAACACGGACATACATATGGTTGAAGGTCAGTTTTGGGGGGTACATTCACTAAGCTCCGTTAGTGCACGCTGGGCATTTTCACCCACCCAAAACACAGAGACTTACCTTCGTGTGTGCCATGATATCTAATGTAACCTGACAGCCGTGAGATGGCCTTGGTTGTCCGCTCGGCGTTTCAACCTAAATAACCAACAATCAACTCATGTCATGTGAACGTGACCCCATACGCCCAAACATTTTGTTGACCGATGTGTGCATTTATACTAACTATGGACTGGATTCACTGATTGATATGGTTGTTGACTGATGTCTGCATATATACCAACTATGGATTGTTTATGGATCCTGTTATTTTAATAACTTTTTATTTTATCATGACAGTAATTAACCATTAAGATCGGTAACGTCATGATGCATCGTGTATAAAGAAATGAACATTTATCTTTCATAGTGTCCCGGTCGTCAAGCGGCTGCCCCGGGTTCCGGCGATGTACGGTGACAGTCTAACGGCAACATCAGTAGAGTAGGTAGGCCCTCACGTGGCGATGTGTGATGTTAAAGTAAGAAAGTCATTACTGTAGAGTTGTCAGAAGAAAGCAAAATTGATGCTATGAATAAAACAGTGGAACCTCTATCATGTCTTTGTGGATTTTAAGAAAGCGTTTGACAGGGTGTGGCATGCAGCCCTCTGGCCCACCATGAAGATATTCAACATCAATGCCAACCTGATCAAAGTCATAGCAAATCTTTACAACAAGGCCACTAGCGCAGTCTGCTTCAACTGCAAATAGGAAACTGGTTTAGGACTACAGTTGGAGTCAGACAAGGCTGCTTTCTCTCACCTAATCTTTTCAACATCTTCCTGGAAAGAATCATGACGTACGCTCTGAAAGATCATGAAGGAACTGTCAGTATTGGAGGCAGAACAATCACGAACTTGCGCTTTGTGGACGACATTGATGGCCTTGCAGGAACAGAGAAGGAGCTAGCTCAGCAGGTGGGAAAGCTGGATAGTACAGCCATTGCGTATGGGATGGAAATCAATGTAAAGAAGACCAAACTGGTGACCAATAACGCAAGTGGCATTGGCACTAAAATCATGGTTGGAGGCCAAAAACTGGAAACAGTTAAGAAATTCAAATACTTAGGAGCCAGTGTGACAGATGAGGGATCAAAACCAGAAATACTGTCCAGGATTGCGCAGACAACAACAGCACTGACAAGATTGAAGACCATATGGAAGGACAGAAACATCACACTCTACTCCAAGTTCAGACTGATGCGCTCCTTTGTCATCTCAGTGTTCTTGTATGCCTGCGAGTCATGGACCCTCACAGCAGACCTCGAAAGGAGGATACAAGCCACTGAAATGAGATGTATTCGAAGGCTGCTTGGCATCTCATACAGAGATCACATCACAAACGAGGATGTGGGAAGCAGAATCAGGCAAGCCATCGGGCCCTATGAAGACTTATTAGCCATTGTGAAAAAACGCAAACTGAAGTGGTATGGGCATGTCATGCGTTCAGCAGGGCTTGCCAAAACAATCCTGCAAGGCACTGTGCAAAGAGGACGAAGGAGAGGAAGACAGAGGAAAAGATGGGAGGCCAATATCTCAGAGTGGACAGGACTGAAGTTGGGCGATACGCTGAGAATGGCAGACAACAGAGAGGAATAGAGGGAGCTGGTTGCCAAGTCATCATTGGAGCCCCAAAGGTTGGCAAGACTACGGGATATAGAAAGATAGATAGATAGATAGATAGACAGACAGACAGACAGACAGACAGACAGACAGACAGACAGACGGACGGACGGACGGACGGACGGACGGACGGACGGACGGACGGACGGACGGACGGACGGACGGACGGACGGACGGACGGACGGACGGACGGACGGACGGACGGACGGACGGACGGACGGACAGACAGACAGACAGACAGACAGACAGACAGACAGACAGACAGACAGACAGACAGACAGACAGACAGACAGACAGACAGACAGACAGACAGACAGACAGACAGACAGACAGACAGACAGACAGACAGACAGACAGACAGACAGACAGACAGACAGACAGACAGACAGACAGACAGACAGACAGACAGACAGACAGACAGACAGACAGACAGACAGACAGACAGACAGACAGATAGATAGATAGATAGATAGATAGGATAGATAGATAGATAGATAGATAGATAGATAGATAGATAGATAGATAGATAGATAGATAGATAGATAGATAGATAGATAGATAGATAGATAGATAGATAGATAGATTGGATTCACTGATTGCTGGTTGCTGGCAAATGTGTGCATTTATACTAACTATGGATTGCATTTACTGATTGATATGGTTGTTGACTGATGTGTGCATTTATACCAACTATTAATTGGATTGTCTGATTGGTATGATTGCTGACTAATGTGTGCATTTATACCAACTATGGAATGGATTGACTGATTGATATGGTTCCTGACTAATGTGTGCATTTATACTATTGAAGAATTGGATTGACTGATTTATATGGTTTTTAACTAGTGTGTGCATTTATACCAACTATGGATTGGAATTACTGATTTATCTGTTTGTTGACTGATGTGTGCATTAATTTTATACTAACTATAGATTGGATAGGGTCAAAGGGTCTCTGCCTAACTCAAAAGGTAGGGGCCCCAGGGGACGAGTTGCGTTGGTGGTGCGGGTAGTGGGTAACTCTTACAGCGCCTCCCCCGGGATCACCCTAGTCTAGGGCCTCTTGGCCATCGTGAGGCACCCTCGTGTGTAATCCCTCCGGACTAGCATAGCATCCCTCTATCCCAAGACCGCCCTTGCGTGGTCCCTGGCCACATCCTCTCCGAGGTGACCCCAAAAACTGGGCAGCACGAGCCCCAAAGGCTAAACACGGCGGATCTAGAGGAGAGAACATCGAAAATTATTCATTGTCCTGCTGCCTTGCAGGCCTGGCCGCTTGGCTGCGGAAAGGCTAAGGGAGGAAAACCCTGACATTAAAGCCCCCGTGTCTCCGGGGAAGGTTTTTGAGCTGGAGATTAGGACAAAGACAGTCTGATATGAAACCTACGACCCGAGGACCTTGATGCCATCGTCCCAGCTTGCTAGGCCATGGCAAACGGACCAAGGGTTTAAAGGGTGGGGCCAGTACTGCACACACTGCATTCCACCATAAAGCTCCACCGCGCAGGCTTTAGGAAACGTCCACGGACCATGACACCGACCATTCCAAGTCCTGTAGCGACGGGCGAGGGGCGAAATGGCAGATGACTGGAAGCCGCAGTCTCAAACCTGCATGCAGGCAGTTCAGGATATTGGTCGCCTGATGTTGACTTTGGGATGGCAACATCACTCGGCACACCCTGAACGACCAAGCAGCCTTCTCTAGGGACAGCACTGCTTGCTCCACACGGAGAGGGGCCTAGAAAAGGTGGCCTAACCAAAGCTCATCCCCTCGCAACCCCAGTTGACTAGCCGCGGTCAACGGGCATCTTCTCCTGCGTCATAAATCAAAAAAGAATAACGGATCCACTCTAATGACGACCACGACCAGACTCAACGTAGCATGCTGGAACATTCGAACCATGCTTGACACAGCAGACAGCGGACGCACTGAACGTCGCTCCGCCCTCATTGCCCATGAATTGCGGAGATTAAACATCGACATCGTCGCGCTCAGCGAAGTACGCCTTCGGGATGAAGGCAGCCTCCAAGAACATGGCGCTGGCTACACCCTCTACTGGTCAGGCAGACCTGCATCAGAGACGGCTCTCAAGCGTGGGCTTCATGGTCAAGACCTCCATTGCAACTAAGCTGGAAAACCTACCAACGGGTCATTCACACCGCATCATGTCCATGCGCCTTCCACTGAGACACCAGCAACACGTCACCCTTCTCAGTGTGTACTCCCCAACCCTCCTGGCAGAGCCTGCAGAAAACGACAAGTTCTACACTGACCTGCGCAGCCTCCTACAGAAGACATCTGCAGACGACAAAGTCATCATACTTGGCGACTTCAACGCCAGAGTGGGCCAGGACTCTGAAGCCTGGAAAGGAGTCATCAGCAAGCTAGGCGTCGGGAACTGCAATGCTGTTGGAGTTCTGTGCAGAGCAGCAACTGGTCATCACCGACACTACTTTTCAGCAAAAGGACAGCCGAAAGACCACCTGGATGCATCCTCGCTCCAAACACTGGAAACTTATCGACTATTTCCTAGTGCATCAGAGGGACCGCAGCGACGTCCTCATTACCAGAGTGATGTCCAGCGCAGAGTGCCACACTGACCACCGCCTTGTCCGCTGCAAACTCAGGCTCCACTTCAAGCCAAAACCCAAGAAATGGGGACCCCCCAAGAAAAAGCTTGATTTTTCCAGCCTTCAGCGTGACGATGTGAAAACTGCCTTTCAGACAGATTTACAGAGCAGGCTCAAAGACACAGCGGACCCAGCAGACTCCTCCCCTGAAACACTCTGAGAACATCCGAAAACTGCTATTGCAAAATCCTCTGCAGAAGTCTTGGGTTTCGCTAGAAAGAGGAACAAAGACTGGTTTGACGGAAACGACGTAGAGATCCATGAACACCTAGCAAAAGAAAAAAAAAGAGCCGCCCATCAGGCCCATCTAGCCCAGCCTTTCTGCCCTGTGAAGAAGTCTGCCTTCCGCCTCGTCTGCTGCAGTCTCCAGCGCAAGCTGAGAGAGCTCCAGAACGAGTGATGGACCAGACTCGCAAAGAGGACCCAGCTTTGCGCCGACAACGGTGACTACAGGGGGTTCTACGAAGCACTGAAAGCAGTGTATGGCCGCAGGCACCTGGTACAGAGTCCCCTGCAACGCGCAAATGGACAGGCATTGCTCACAGATAATACCTCCATCTTGCACCGCTGGTCGGACTACTTTCAGAGTCTCTTCAGCGCTGAGCGCACTGTTCAAGAAGCAGTCATCCTCCAAATCCCACACCTCACAGTAAAGGTTGAATTGGACGAACCGCCCACCGCTGAAGAGACTCTCATAGCCATCCACCAGCTCAAGAGTGGCAAAGCAGCAGGCATTGCTGGAATACCGCCAGAGATCTGGAAAAATGGAGGCACAGCACTGCACAACAAGCTCCATGGCCTCTTTCTCTGCTGCTGGGAGGAAGGAAGACTACCAAAGGATCTCCGTGATGCAGTCGTTATCACCCTGTACAAGAACAAAGGCGAGAAGTCTGACTGCTCCAACTATCGTGGAATTACCCTGCTGTCCATTGCCGGCAAAATTCTCGCAAGGCTGCTTCTGAATCGTCTGGTACCTGCCATCGCCCAAGACCACCTCCCAGAGGGCCAATGTGGCTTCAGAGAGAACAGGAGCACCACCGACATGGTCTTTGTGCTGAGGCAGCTTCAGGAGAAGTGCCGCGAGCAGAACAAAGGGCTGTACGTAACGTTTGTCGACCTAACAAAAGCGTTCGGCACTGTGATCAGGCAAGGCATGTGGCAGATCATGGAGCGACTTGGCTGTCCATCAAAGTTCCTCAACATGATCGTCCAGCTACACGAGGACCAGCAAGGCCAGGTCAGACTCAACAATGACCTCTCAGAACCATTCCCTTTTCTCAACGGTATAAAGAAGGGCTGCGTGCTGGCACCGACCCTCTTCACCATCTTTTTTAGCATGATGTTGAAGCAGGCCACAGTGGACCTCGACGATGACGATGCAGTGTACATCAGGTATCGTCTCGATGGCAGCCTGTTCAACCTCAGACAACTGCAGGCCCACACCAAAACCCTAGACCAACTGATTTGTGAGCTGCATTTTGCTGACGACGCTGCCCTCGTTGCACACACAGAGAGAGCCCTGCAGCGCATCACGTCCTGCTTCGTAAACGCTGCCCAGCTCTTTAGACTCGAGGTAAGTCTGAAAAAGAAAGAGGTCCACCATCAGCCGGCACCCACGATAGGGCATCACCCTCGCCACATCACCATCGGTGAGTCTGAACTAAAGTCAGTGCATCAGTTTACTTACCTTGGCTGCATTGTCACGTCGGACGCCAAGCTGGACAAGGAGCTTGACAGCAGGCTGGCAAAAGCAAACAGCGCTTTCGGGCGACTATGTAAGAGGTTGTTGCACAACCAACAGCTGAAAACAGGCACCAAGATCAGCGTGTACAGAGCGGTCGTCCTCACCACCCTGCTGCATGGTTCCAAGTCCTGGGCCCTCTACCGCAGCCAACTACCACTCCTCGAACGCTTCCACCAGCGCTGGCTGCGTACCATCCTGGGCATTCACTGGAGTGACTATGTCACCAAAGTCGAGGTCCTTGAACAGGCAGAAACTGTGAGCATCGAGGCTTTGCCTCTGCGGACGCAGCTCCGCTAGGCGGGTATGTCTCTAGGATGGAGGATCATCGCCTACCCAAGATCACCCTGTTTGGCGAGCTTGCCACTGGACACAGAGACAGAAGGGCACCAAAAAAGAGATACAAAGACTGTCTCAAGAAGTCACTTATTGTCTGCCAAATCGACCACCGCCAGTGCTTGCTGCGGACCGTGACACCTGGCGCCCCATCATTTACAAGGCAGCCGTCTCCTTTGAGGACTCTCACAGAGCTAGCCTTAAGGACAAGCGGCTCAGGAGAAAAAAAAAAAAACAGAGATGCCGCAACTCAGAACCCTGGCCAGACCTTCCCCTGCAGCCACTGCGGTCGAACCTGCTTGTCCCGGATTGGCCTCTGCAGCCACGAGCAGGCCTGCAGACGTCGTGGGCAACCCCTATAAAATCTTCGATCGCGAAGTCAAGCTAAGAGAGATTGAGAGTGATTGGATTTACTGATTGATATGGTTGCTGACTAATGTGTGTATTTATACTAAATATGGTTTGGATTGACTGATTGATATGGTTGTTGACTGATCTGTGCATTTTACTAACTATTGATTGCATTCACTGATTGATATGGGTGCTGACTAATGTGTGTATTTATACAACTATGGATTGAATTCACTGATTGATATGGTTGTTAACTGATGTGTGCATTTCTAACAATTATTGATTGGATTGACTGATTGATATGGTTGTTGACTGATGTGTGCATTTCTAACAATTATTGATTGCATTCACTGATTGATAAGCTTGTTGACTGATGTCTGCATTTATACTAACTATGGATTGGATTTACTAATTGATAATAATGGTTGCTGACTAATGTGTGTATTTATGCTAACTATGGATTGGATTCACTGATTGATGTGGTTGTTGACTGATGTCTGCATTTAAACAAACTATGGATTGGATTTACTAATTGATATGGTTGTTGACACATCATGATATTGATGTGCTGTAAATAAATGTAAATAGAAAAACGATAACGGTGTTTTCAGGTTGAAGTGTGGGAGAACCCTGACTGAGTGTAGTGCACAACGCACAGACACATGCACCCAGCGGCTGTCATGGTCACTCTGTGTAACCCATTAACTGTCGGGGCCAAGCCAACTCCACCCATCTGCAAGAGACATGAACCCATATGAGCCCCCGCAGTCGCACTAACTTCCCACAGTAGCGGGGGCTCGTGAAGATTTATGTCTCTTGTTAGTGCTGTCTTCTGTGTCATGAGGATTGATGTTTCTAGTTAGTGCTGTGTTCTGCGTCATGAGGATTGATGTTTCTAGTTAGTGCTGTGTTCTGCGTCATGAGGATTGATGTTTCTAGTTAGTGCTGTGTTCTGCGTCATGAGGATTGATGTTTCTAGTTAGTGCTGTGTTCTGCGTCATGAGGATTGATGTTTCTAGTTAGTGCTGTGTTCTGCGTCATGAGGATTGATGTTTCTAGTTAGTGCTGTGTTATGTGTCATGAGGATTGATGTTTCTAGTTAGTGCTGTGTTATGTGTCATGAGGATTGATGTTTCTAGTTAGTGCTGTGTTATGTGTCATGAGGATTGATGTTTCTAGTTAGTGCTGTGTTCTGCGTCATGAGGATTGATGTTTCTAGTTAGTGCTGTGATATGTGTCATGAGGATTGATGTTTCTAGTTAGTGCTGTGTTATGTGTCATGAGGATTGATGTTTCTAGTTAGTGCTGTCTTCTGTGTCATGAGGATTGATGTTTCTAGTTAGTGCTGTCTTCTGTGTCATGAGGATTGATGTTTCTAGTTAGTGCTGTCTTCTGTGTCATGAGGATTGATGTTTCTAGTTAGTGCTGTGTTCTGCGTCATGAGGATTGATGTTTCTAGTTAGTGCTGTGTTATGTGTCATGAGGATTGATGTTTCTAGTTAGTGCTGTGTTATGTGTCATGAGGATTGATGTTTCTAGTTAGTGCTGTCTTCTGTGTCATGAGGATTGATGTTTCTAGTTAGTGCTGTCTTCTGTGTCATGAGGATTGATGTTTCTAGTTAGTGCTGTCTTCTGCGTCATGAGGATTGATGTTTCTAGTTAGTGCTGTGTTCTGCGTCATGAGGATTGATGTTTCTAGTTAGTGCTGTGTTCTGCGTCATGAGGATTGATGTTTCTAGTTAGTGCTGTGTTCTGCGTCATGAGGATTGATGTTTCTAGTTAGTGCTGTGTTCTGCGTCATGAGGATTGATGTTTCTAGTTAGTGCTGTGTTCTGCGTCATGAGGATTGATGTTTCTAGTTAGTGCTGTGTTCTGTGTCATGAGGATTGGTGTTTCTAGTTAGTGCTGTGTTCTGTGTCATGAGGATTGGTGTTTCTAGTTAGTGCTGTGTTATGTGTCATGAGGATTGATGTTTCTAGTTAGTGCTGTCTTCTGTGTCATGAGGATTGATGTTTCTAGTTAGTGCTGTGTTCTGCGTCATGAGGATTGATGTTTCTAGTTAGTGCTGTGTTCTGTGTCATGAGGATTGTTGTTTCTAGTTAGTGCTGTGTTCTGTGTCATGAGGATTGATGTTTCTAGTTAGTGCTGTGTTCTGCGTCATGAGGATTGATGTTTCTAGTTAGTGCTGTGTTCTGTGTCATGAGGATTGGTGTTTCTAGTTAGTGCTGTGTTCTTTATGCCCACGTTTGGTTGCATTCACTTCTGTGTTCTTCACGCGAATGTTGGTCAGAGTGCAGAGATTATAGACGCGAAATGACGATCTTCGGCAGCGAAAGGATTACAATATGTGATCTGTACACGAAAGTTTCAATTCTGCACTTACTTACCAAACTCCAGCGCAGATCTTGTCAAGACTAGACCAAGGCTGGCGAGGCGCTGTACAATGCAGACGAGGGATCAAAAGGACGAATAGCTTGAACGGAGCAGTGTGGAGCTTTATATAGTCGCCAGAACAACGCACTGTGTGGACAAGACAGCAGTCAACACTAACAAACTGCGTAGGAGCGACCTCCCTCCCTCCCCCCCCCTTCCCCCCCCCCCACACACACGCACCCCCCCCCACTACCCCGTTCACCCCCGGCCTCCGCCCATCTCTCTCTCTCTCTCTCTCTCTCTCTCTCTCTCTCTCTCTCTCTCTCTCTCTCTCTCTCTCTCTCTCTCTCTCTCTCTCTCTCTCTCTTTCTCTGTATATCGATTTCCCAATGTAGGTCAGCAGTGCCGGCAGACTGTGATGGTGAATTCTGTGTTAACCCATTTAGGCTCGACGCACTGCAGAAAGAGATGGATCGACCGTATCAATTCAAGATAAAGCCAGATGGCCGTAAGTTAATTTGGCACCACTCTTTAATTACTATGGTCGATTGGTCTCCTGCACCCAGTACATGTGGAAAATGATGCCTTGAGGCTAAATTGGATAAATCAAAGCCCGGAGACCTCCTCTGCTCTAGGAACATGGACACAAAGTGATGTCAGCAACATGCACATTTCCACATGAGCCTCCAGTGCAGTAGGGACCCTTGGTGGTCTGTGTATCTCACAGATGGTGTTGCTCGTCGTGTTGCGCCAGTCAACTGCTACATGCGTTCTTAACCCCTTAACTGTTGATGGACGGCGAACGCTGCCCAGCTGCAAGAGACATAAGCCCGCATGATTCCCCGCAGTTGTGAGGATTTATGTCTCTTGTTAGTTATGGGTTCATCAGACGTGCTGTTAGTCACATTTATAACTGTGTTACTCAGACAATGTCGGGTAGTGTGCAGTAGATCCAGACGCGACATTCGTGATCATTGACAGCAAAGGGGTTAGTAAACTTCTCAACAGCTGGGACAAAACGAACAGCACCAAGGTGATCGCTCCATGTATAGCCATGTTTGTAAAGCGAGGGTCGTCAGCCAATGTGCCACAGTGCAGACGTTCCAGGCCCACACACTTCATCGTGCATTGCGGTATACACACCTTCACTACCAAGGGCCACAACCTGTGTATCTGAAGCCAAAGTGGCCCTACACTTTACAGAACGTAGAGCTACACAATGAGCTCGTACGTTGTATGCGTCTTGCAGCTGCTTGATGGTCGTTGTCCTATGTAATAAAGGGGTTAAAACAGTTGAAACTGGCATCAAGTCTTGTGTTGATGATGTCAAGACATGGATGGACAGTAACACACTTATGTTACGTCCAGAATTACAGAGTTACTACTACTAAATACCACCCGTTGGCTCAGCATCCCGGCTTTAACAAATTCAATTCACACTGAGTCTTTACGCATAGATGACACTGTTATTCCATTTCAGTCTTCGGTCAAATATCTTGGTGTCAAGCTCGATGAGGCTTTCAGTATGCAGGATCACGTCGGTGAAATCTGTCGTGGTGCTTCATACTCTCTGAGACGCATCGCATCTGTCCGACACAGTCTTTCTGAATCTGCCACTGCAAAGTTAGTGAATGCTATAGTCACGAGTTGTCTTGACTACTGCAATTCTCTGCTTTTTGGTCTTCAATCTGAGCAGATTAGCCGCCTTCAGCGAGTTCAAAATAATGCCGCAAGGCTTGTGAAGAGCAGGCGAAAAGGAGACCACGTAACCCCTATCAGTACTGAAAGACCTTCACTGGCTTCCAATCCAATCCCGCATACAGTTTAAGATTGAGACCCTTGCATACCGCCACTTTGATGGCAGTCTTCCGTCATACCTTTCCTCCAGTCTGATCACTTACCAGCCTTCTCGCTCACTGCGTTCATCGGGAGAGAAACTTCTCAAAGTTCCAACGTCCCATCTCAAATCTGCCGGTGAACGCTCTTCAGATATACTGCTCCTTTAATTTGGAATTCCTCCTTACCGACTGAGCTAAGAAATGCCTCCACCCTTACGCAGTTCGAAGCAAAGTTAAATACTCACTTTTTCTCGGAGACTTTCGTGTAATCTCTATGGTATTTCTGTACACACCCCCAGCAGACTCTCTCTCTCTCTCTCTCTCTCTCTCTCTCTCTCTCTCTCTCTCTCTCTCTCTCTCTCTCTGTATGTGTGTGTGTGTGTGTGTGTGTGTGCGCGTGCATGCGTGCGTGCGTGCGTGCGTGTGTGTGTGTGTGTGTGTGTGTGTGTGTGTGTGTGTGTGTGTGTGTGTGTGGTTTTCGTCTGCGCATTGAGTTAAATCGTAAATATGAGAAATGCGCCATATAAATACCATGTATTATTATTATTATTATTATTATTATTATTATTATTATTATTATTATTATTATTATTATTATTGTTTAAAGGGACAGACATTACACACGACCTAAAAATACGTTGACCAGTGTCCCATCACATGACTGCCTCCACATCTGGTTCAACATCACTGACACCAATCGCCCAATGTCCCATCACATGACTGCCTCCACATCTGGTTCAACATCACTGACACCAATCGCCTAATGTCCCATCACATGACTGCCTCCACATCTGGTTCAACATCACTGACACCAATCGCCCAATGTCCCATCACATGACTGCCTCCACATCTGGTTCAACATCACTGACACCAATCGCCCAATGTCCCATCACATGACTGCCTCCACATCTGGTTCAACATCACTGACACCAATCGCCCAATGCGCACGGTCGTGCTCGAGCCAACGGCGGCCGACGTCCACCCGAAGGCCTTCGCGCACTGGGCGCTTGAGACTGAAGTGCACTGCTCACAACAAGTTAAGAACCACTCGTGGACAAAATGGTCATCGCAAAGCACAGCTCGGTCAAATTGAAGATTTGTCTGGAAAACTTTCAACAAGCCTGTGGCACAGTACGGCTTTACTGTCAAAGCAGAGAGACAGACAGAGGTTTATTTGAAATCATTATTATATTATTACATTCTGAAGATTTATACGAAAAAGTAGATATTACGTTTATTCAATGACATGCCTTCACCTGCATCTCTCTGGAGAGGTGAAACGGATTTCAATTGAAAAGTGTTCACCTTTCCGTTAACTACTTTAAGCAGTCTCGCATCAGTGGGTGCGAAAGTGTCCTATAGCGTTTCTAAAAGACTAAAATAACGTTGCTCGGCTTTATGGTTACTGGATTTTGCTGGTTTGAAAAATCGTCCGTTAACATTTTGTGTAGTAGTATATGTGCAAAGTACAAACATGCAACCAACCAAACAAATAGCGTACTGTTACATGCATATTACGCCACCGCCAATGTTACGGCGTATCAGCGCCACCGCCAGCACGCCAGACCTTCAGTTGTTTTCAGAAAATCGATTCCTTTGAAATAAGTAGGAAGGAAAGTGGTGGTGGGAGTGGGGGGGGGGCGGAGGGGGCAAGAAACAGGTGGGGGGGGGGGGGGATTTAAGAAAAATGTATTTAGACCGTATTCTGTTTAGACTCTTAGTCCGCTGTCTTTCGTTGTGGCAAAATGTGTAAGGTGACTATTGCAAAGAAAGAAAGCGAAGTCACGTGACATGTACTCGGCGGGAAATCGGTGTTTTTCCCGATCTGTGATTTACAGGGTTGGAAGATTTAACGATTTAACGATTTAACAAATTAAATTTTTGGTTAAAGAAAATTTAACGCGTTAATGTTTTTAAAAAGTCGAAAAAAATTCAACGAATTAAAAAATAAAAGTAACGATTATCGATTTCTTTCGTTAAAAATTTCGTTACGTCAGTACGTTTTTCCGCGACGAACAACAGGTGTCTATGCACAAAGCCGCGCCGGTTTGACCCAGTTGCAGCCGGTTTGAGGCGGTTTGGAGGATCTATGCCTCTGGGTGAAAAACTGAACGGATCCCCTTTGCTTGAGAAAATCATGAACGTCGATTATCCCAGGAAGAGGCATAGATCCTCACGAACCCCCTGAGGTTGCGGGGGCTCATGAGGATCTATGCCTCTTTCAGTTGGGTGGTTTTCGTTTCAGGAGTGAGAAGGCAGATGGCACTCGTACAGCAAAGATTGGACAGTTGAAAAACTTAACGGAGCCCCTTTGCTTGAGAAAATCACCAGCATAGATTATCCCAGTAAGAGGCATAGATCCTCACAAGCCCCCGTAGTTGCGGGGGCTCATGAGGATCTATGCCTCTTTCAGTTTGGTGGTTTTCGTTTCAGGAGTAAAAAGTCAGATGGTACAGCAACGATTGGACAGGTGAAAAACTTAAGAGATCCACTTTGCTTGAGCGAAACATGAGCGCAGATTATCCCAGCAAGAGGCATAGATCCTCATGAGCCCCCGCAGTTGCGGGGGCTCATGAGGATCTATGCCTCTTGCAGTTGGGTGGTTTTCGTTTCAGGAGTGAGAAGGCAGATGGTACTACAACGATGGACAGCACAGGTGTATAAATTTTTAACTGTAGTAGGCATAGATCGTCATTAACCCACCAACCCCCCCGCACCCAAGACTGCTGGGGTTCTTGAGGATCTATGGCTCTTGCAGATGAGTGGATTTGTCAGCATCACGAAATAAGGTCAAACAAGCCTGAATTGTTCCATTTTTAGCCGCATGACTTTTTCTTGCGCTGTGCAGTTTTCCGAGTTTTTTTTTTTTTTTTTTTTTTTTTTTCTCTCTCTCTTTCTTTCCCCTTCTCATAACTACTGCATGTATCTGACCAGATAGTGTTTTAGATAGTGGGTAGAGGAGGAAATCTGGAGGCGTGTCACTTTTCAACTGCATGCCACTTTTTTTTTCTGAGCTGAGCAATAAATGATAATTTTTGTATTTAACGCAAATTTATTTCATTAAAAAGAAAAATTAAAGAAAATTTATTTCTTTAATTTTCAAAAAAAAAAGTAAAGAAAATTTATTTCATTAAAGAAAAAAAGTAATGACTATCAACCCTGGTGATTTACTTCTAAATTTTGGCAAAGTGACGCTTTGCTTCGCTGTCTACAGTTTGTGACAACACGCACGCTGAATCATAGAACAGTTCTTTCTCTGCCACACAGAAGGCTTCAATTAATAGTGATACTCTTTTTTACTACTCAGTCTTTTTCCTGTAAAACAACACAAAACAACCGGCCGTGGGTCTGACTTGGTGGCGGTGGCGCTGAGACACTGTAACATAGGACTGCTGTTGTATGTCAAATGGCAGTATGTCTATTATTCATAAAAGCGAGATTTTCGTTGTGTAACATTCAACATCTCGCTTTTTATGTATAGATAGATATACAATAGATAATATATATATATATATATATATATATATATATATATATATATATATATATATATATATATATATATATATATATATATATATATATATATATATATATATATATACTTGGTTTTGCCCGATAACGACAGGAGCGGTGGCGTAAGCTGCCTGTAAGAGAGAGGGACGCCCAGCGTGGAGTTTGTCGACATCCTGTTACCGTGCCAGCTGTGACAGACCGTAGGTCAAACTGCGCAATTCAAATGAAACTGATCTGAAGGACGTGATCCAATCAGTTGAATGTTTTGAATGGAACCAGTGAAGCTTAAACATCCCGTTTGCGTTTAAAACCGACAGAGGTGTGAAGACACTAATGTCCGTGATCAGATGTTTGGAATGCAAGCCCTGGTGCTTATATACTGACAGGAAAAAGTTCTGCACAGTTGACGTAAAAGATTCTTTACAAAAATAGTCGATGCTTCCGTTTTAACCCTTTCAGCGCCGACAACCTGCAGCAGGAGATTTATTGACCATGATAATTCAAGGGTAGCGCTAGATTAGCTTGGCGCCTTCAAGCACCATATTGTCAATCCACCTCCTGCCAGTGGTGCATGGTCGTTAAGTAACACTTCCAAAATTCGGGAAATGTGCCCGTGGCGCTACACGGGTCAATGAAACTGTGATATATTGTGTCCTGATCATTTCGCCAAGTAATGTGACAAAATCGTGGTAATTGCTATAGTTACGTGAATACACGGTGGCGCGAAACAAGCATACGGTCCTACAGCTCCATTGCAGGCGCACCACACAATCATACCGACCTACAGCTCCATTGCAGGCGCATCACTCAGTCATACCGTCCTACAGATCCATTGCAGGTGCACCACACAGTCATACCGTCCTACAGCTCCATTGCAGGCGCACCACACAGTCATACCATCCTACAGCTCCAGGCGCACCACACAATCATACCGTCCTACAGCTCCATTGTAGGCGCACCACACAGTCATACCGTCCTACAGCTCCATTGCAGGCGCACCACACAGTCATACCGTACTACAGCTCCATTGCAGGCGCACCACACAGTCATACTGTCCTACAGCTCCATTGCAGGCGCACCACACAGTCATACCGTCCTACAGTTCCATTGCAGGCGCACCACACAGTCATACCGTCTAACAGGCTATCCCATTCGTGCACAACAGATTCTACAAAAAGTCCTGTTCTGCTCAGTTAATTGACATTATATGGTTTGATACAAATTGCTAAATTCATGAGTCACTTTCAAAACAAGCAATATATTTTTACTAAAAAAGAAAGCAGACTCCCAGCAGTAGTCTCTCTGGTCTGTTTGTCTACACGTTTTGTATAACGAATAATACCAAACCAAAACATGTGCAGAACATTTTGCATTTCAGTATACATCCTGTTTGCGTTGAAAGCCGAAGTAGGTGTGAAAACATGGACGCGTTGCATTGTCAGCACTCGAGGGTGTGGTATTACTGCAGTTGTCAGGTGGGAGGATGCAATTTAAAGAGTGGTATGAACGCGAGAGCTTTTGTTAATCTGCGTCGGAGTTTCGCAACAGATGGGAGGGGTGGGTAACTCCTTCACTGCCGAGACAAGGCGAACGCAATCCAACGGCAACTGCGGCGGGCTGGTGAGGATCTATGTCTCTTGCCAGGACCTCTGTGTGTCCGTGTTCTAGGGACAGTCGCGTCTTCTGGTCGTTCACTGATGGCAGATTTCAGAAACAAAACGTACGGCTCTTCGTGGAGATGGGGTTAAACCCGTTTGTTTCCGCTGAATTCATAGACCATGTTAACTCATTCAGCCCGACGCATGTATTTCCTAAATTTTGAAGGCGTCATCTAACGGCTATGCACCAGTTGCAGGAGATGGGTCGACCATGATCATTCAAGGGCAGTGCGAGATTAGCTTGGCGCCTGTCGGCGCCAAGCTAATCTGGCACTGCCCTTGAACGATCATGGTCAATCCATCTCCTGCTGTAGTGCATCAGGACTGAATGGGTTAACAGTGATATTACCGAAACATGTCATGTAAAAGTCCAGTTTATCCGATATTTTACTCGCGTTCACTGCCTGTTATGCAACTCACAGACATAGATGCACCCCCCCCCCCCCCCCACTGGTCCCCACCCCTTTATGTCAGGGTGGGTGGGGCTGGGGTGTGGGTTGTACTTTTCAGCTTTTCACACATACGCTACTCACCACACGTTAACAGACGACTTTTCTGACAAGAGTAACCCAGAAACCAGAAAATCGAGAAACTTATTTTAAGTGTCCGAAAAACAAATTGTGCGGGGGGGGGGGGGGGGGGGGGGGGAGGGGGGGGATACCCTCTTCTTGACGGCACAAATCTCATTAAGCTCAGGGGACAGCTAGAATTGAAAACTCACCATCCAACCCCAAGCAACCACCATTGTAATCTGCTGCATATAAAGTGTCCTTAATTCTTTTTCTTTTGCTTTTAAAAAGCATGTTCTCTGTAACACATGATAAGTCTGGCAACTAACTGTACATTTATTTTGTTGTTCTATTATGAGATAGTACTATACACTCTGAATTGCCTCTGCTCAGTTGTACGCACGGTGTTTTATGGAGGTCCTTTTGTGTTCGAATTTGTTGTTTTATTTTTTAGTTTTGTGTGTATTGTTGTAGGGGAGGGGTGGGGGGTGGGGGGGGGGGCGCAGGAAACAACCAGTAAACCTACTGGTTGGCTTAGATGTTGTCTTACATGTTTGACAAGTGAGAGTTACGGGAATAAAACACCTCCGTTATTTTTGCCCAACTGACAGGAAAATGGTCTTCAGTGTATAAGCGTGAGGAAGTAGTGTGGAGTTGAGCGTGAGACTGAGGTGTGATAGTGAGAGCGTGTGGGTGGATGCAGAACGGGAGCGGTGCGCGCTGTTCTGACAAAACCTCGCCCAAGTTCTGGTTCGGAACTCTGGCCAGCCGTTAATTGGCCGAGAGGGGTGATGATGTCAGAACAGGGGCGCACTGGTGGGAAGGGGAGAGTGAGGTCGGGTAAAGGGGAGGGAGGAGGGCATGAGAGTGACTGGAGTTTAATGTTTAAGCCGGAGCGACTGTTCAATAGCCGGCGCTGTTTTCATAGTGACGGGCCCCCAGGCAGCAACTCTGGAAATATGTCTCGTTTATTCTTTTAAATTGGTGTTTATACGTATATCTATAATTAGTTTTAGCCAGGCAGAACGTTTATGAATACTAGTTTACGTGTGTAAGAGATACTATGATAAGGCTGTCTTTAGTTTGCTTTGTGTCAGGGAGATTCAGGTCGGGTTGGGGCCGTCGGCGCCGGCCATGCCCCTTGGCGACGGGCTTCACTCGCCTCGAGCCACTGTCTATTTGTTGTTTGTAAACTGTTGTGAGAGTGTGAGTATTTGTGAGTTGCACCCGAGGTTGCGAGTCACATTTTCCTGTGGCAACATGCATTTCGAACATTAAAGTTGATTGATTGATTGATTGATTGATTTATTGATTGATTGATTGATTGATTGATTGATTGATTGATTGATTGATTGATTAGCGAAGAGGTCTGTACATCGACCTGTCGCAGAGTGCACGAGGTTAGCAACACACACAGCTTTCTCCACCTATTTTCCCGACAAAATCCAAACTCTGCGCAACACACTCGACACTCTGCCTTCCCCGCCTTGCCCTCCCGACTCCCCCCCCCCCCCCCTTTCCGGCACTCCCCTCTCGTCCTTCCGCCCCCTCTCTCAGGATGAAGTCCTCAATACCATAAGTCCATGCCTCTCAAAACCTGCGAACTAGACCCTCTCCCAGCTTATCTCTACCGGGACGGCCTTCCAAAACTTCTGCCCTTCATTACCGACATCATCAACACATCTCTAGAGAACGGCTCCGTCCCCGATATTTTCAAGTCCGCCATCGTCCGTCGTCTAATCAAAAAAACACAACCTCGACCCAAACGAACTCAAGAACTATCGCCCAGTCTCCAATCTCCCTTTCCTGTCCAAGCCTCTTGAGAAGGTTGTTCTCAACCAGCTCAACCTCCACCTTGCCGACAACAACCTCCTCAGTCCCTTCCAGTCTGCCTATCGCAAACATCACAGCACTGAAACAGGCCTTCTACATATCCTAAACGACCTGCTTCTCTCCACCGACTCAGGCAACATCTCCCGTCTTATGCTACTCGATCTCTCTGCCGCCTTCGACACTATAGACCACTCTATCCTCCTCCACCGCCTTCACCACTCCTTTGGCATCACTGAATCTACTCACTCCTTGTTTCTCTCTTACTTCTCCGTCAGACAGCAGTCCGTCACCATCGAAGGCGTCTCCTCCAACCCAGTCACGCTCTCCTGCGGCGTCTCCTCCAACCCAGTCACGCTCTCCTGCGGCGTTCCACAGGGCCCGGTCCTTTTCACACTCTACACCTCTCCCCTGTCCAACATCATCCAGTCTCACCACATACGCCACCATCTCTACGCTGACGACTCACAACTACTAGACAAAGACAAACTCGACAACACTCAGTCACAACTGACTCGCACGGCTGACTGCTACGAAGACGTGAAAAACTGGATGACAGCAAACAAGATTAAACTGAACGACGACAAAACGGAAGCCATGCTGGTAGGCACTCGCCAGAAACTTTGCCAGCTCCCTCCCTCTATCTACCTTCAACTTGACCGCACCCCCATCTCCCTCTCTGACTCGGCCAAGAACCTCGGCCTTATCCTCGATTCCTCTCTTTCAATGACAGCTTCGTCTCCGCCACGGCCCAGGCATGCTATTTCAACCTCCGCCGCATGTCAGATCATAAAATACCACACTACCGAAGCTGCCACCAAACTTGCTGTCTTTCTCATCTTATCTCCCATCGACTACTGCAACTCTCTCCTTTCCGGCCTCCCTCACTCCACCACTTTCACTCTCCAGCGCGTCCAGAACAATGCTGCCCGCCTCGTTATCAGAAACAAAAAAAATCCGACCACATCACTCCCCTGCTCAAGCTTCTTCACTGGCTCCCCATCCCCCAAAGCATCCAATGCAAGATTCTGTCTCTCTGCTACAAATCCCTGAACAACTACGCTCCTACCTATCTCTCCAACTTACTTCACCCCTACACTCCTTCCCGCTCCCTTCGCTCCGCCTCCGACCCTCTCCGCCTCCTCATTCCCCGCACCAAACTCAGCACTTTCCTTCTTCGTCTACGGTCCATCCACCTGGAACACTCTCCCACTCTCTCTCTCCGTCAGAAACACTCTCTTTCCTCCTTCCAGTCCGCCCTCAAAACTCACCTCTTTCAACAGTTCTAGCACTATATCACCACACTCCCCACCCCAACTGACTGTCGTAATGTATTTTACTATTTGTGGTACGTGAGTCATTGTCTAAAGCGTGCGCATGCGTGCGTGAGTTATGAGTGCGCACTTAGAGTTATAATTATTATTAGATAAGCGCATTATAAATACCGTAATTATTTATTATTATTATTATTATTATTATTATTATTATTATTATTATTATTATTATTATTATTATTATTATTATTATTAGTATTAGTATTATTACATCGCTTGTCGTTCACTTTGCAACCTGTGCAGGAGCTGCTGTTGGCTTCTCTGCGGGGGATGCTTGTCCCTGATCTGCCGCCCACACACCATCCCAGAGTCGTTCAGTCGGCGCTAAACCCCACGCTCTTATGGGCCCAGTCTTTTCTGTGTACTTGAGACTGCGTGAGATGTTCGTTCAAGAACACGCACCCCACCCCCTCCATCCCCTCTCCACCGCCCACCATCACCATAATCGCCGTGGAACCTCCACCAAGACAGAGCCTCCACCATGACAGAGCTGCCCCCGGACACCAGCGTCTTCAGAACGTTCCCCTGCCGGCTTTCTCTGTACCCGGATACAGCCATCATCGTGACCCACGCGATAGGAATAATTCACTCAATCAATGCACAGAGCATCAACAGTTGCGAATTGTCGTATAGCGTTGCCGCCGGCAACGCTATACGACAATTTCGCAGCTGTTGGTGCGGGCCCTGGAATGAGTTAGCAGACAGGTGAACATTGTTTTCAGGCAAAATCCGTTTCCTCTCCAAAAACAGCAGGTACAAGCATACACGTCGGTAAAGTATAGAGGAGAGGGTCCGTTATTGGAACGCGCAATTTAAAATGTTGATATTTTCTAAACGGTGACCTTGAGAAAGAAGCATGAAGGTGTAACGATGATACACGTGTTGTAGTTTGCTGTCAGAGAAGCATTAGCATAGAGTCTACAATGACATTAAGATTAATTTTTATTCAAACAAAGAAAAGACGTTCAAACATCGAATTCTAATTTGCAATGTTGGAGATTACGTTCCGTGTGGCCACGCTGTGCTGTCTTTTTACCGAAACACTCAGCTTTGTTATCTATGTAGCGTAAATTCACTCATTAGGAATCTATAGAAAGAGACTTCCCTAGAAGATGGTGTGCCCAACGTCAGTACACCCTCCACCTGCTAATAAATCTACCTGGTATTGACCCGTTTAGTGCCAGCTGACACACACTGCGTTTCTGAAATCTTCGTAAAAAAACAAAACAAAACAAAACAAAACAAAAACTCTAAATGTCCCAGAAACAGATTGAAAGTCATGTCAGCAATAGACATAGATCCTCATGAGCCCTCACATGACATCTATACCTCTTGCAGTAGAGTGGTGGTCATTTTTTCGCGCCAGTGAAGGGGTTAAGCTACAAGGCAAAGTTGTCTAAGTTTGTCTCTTATTATTGTGTTACCCCCATCCTCCCCCAGCCCCCCACCCCCCACCCCCCACTGAACTGTCCGTTTCTGCAAGGTGACATAAATTACTCCTTGTACACTGCACGCTGCTTTCACAATATATCTATATTTCTTTAGCTCTGCTTAACTCTTTTCATTCTGATGCATAACTGCTTGAAATTAATTTGACTATGATAGTCAAAGGCGCCAAGCTATTCTGGCACCACCCTTGAACTGAAATGGTTGATCTGTACCCCAATCTGTAATGTAGGCTTCATAGGGCAATAAGCCATTTGTTTACAGAAATCAGCCTCAGGATGTAATGGGTTAACTCACGCAAGCCTGATACAGCACAGCAGACTACGGATCGACCACGATAGTTCCAGGGTGGTGCCGTTTAGACTGACGTCTAGCAGCACAAGGCTATTGTGGCACCGCCCTCTAACTTGAAGGTATAGCTCCAAAACTGTGGTTTGGAAACCTGGGGGCTTAATAACTGTTCGTCTGCGTGATTCTTAGCAGCAACATCCGGGTCTGACAACCGTCTGGAGGTGGGGAATCAGGTCAAAGGCGTCCAGACCATAGTGGTGGGGGGCTACAAGATACCCGCGTACTGTGACCAGACGACAGATGGCGGGGGATGGACGGTGTGTTGCTCTTACTGTTGTTGATGATGATGATGATGATGATGATGATGATGATGATGATGATGGTGATGATGGTGATGCGAATGATGATGATGATGATGATAATGATGGTGATGATGATAATGATGGTGATGATGATGATTATGATGATGTGGAGGACGACGACGACGATGATGACGATGGTGTGATGGTGATGATGATGATGATGATGATGATGACGATGATGATGATGATGATGATGATGATGATGGTGATGATGGTGATGCGAATGATGATGATGATGATGATGATAATGATGGTGATGATGATAATGATGGTGATGATGATGATTATGATGATGTGGAGGACGACGACGACGATGATGACGATGGTGTGATGGTGATGATGATGGTGATGATGATGATGACGACGACGACGACGACGACGATGATAATAATAATGGTGATGATGATGATGATGATGATGATGATGATGATAGTATTGTACCCGGACTGGCTGTAGGCGGCTCGTTATCAGATAGTCAGAACTGTCCATCTAATACGCGAGTGCCCAGTATAGTCCGCGTGGCGTGTGTGGTCTAGGGAAAGGCTGGAGATTGGCTGTGGGGTGCACAGTATTTAGTCTCGCTGTGACTTGTGTTTTACGCTGGTCACGCATGCGCACAAATTCCATGTGCGTCTGCCTCGCGTTGTCTTCACTAGTTACCTGCGCAACATCCGCAGTCAAAAAAAAAAAAAAAAAAACACTTATGACTGAAGGTGGATGTTTGCTGCTTGCTGTGCGCGCTCAGGGCCGTGTTCCTGTCTGCAGCTGTTAATCCTCTGCGTGTCGGTAGCGGTTTCTATGTTAATCATCGCGACAAGAACCGCTACCGACACGCAAAAGGCTCCTGGGTCGAACATCTACACAAACCTAGGGTCAAACCTACTTAGGCCTAACGCATCGTAAACCTTATTTAGGTAATTAATTAATACCGGTTATTATATAGGCACTTTTCCTAATTCTGCGAATCGGCTCAAAGCGCCGCGAACTGAAACCAACACGCACGCTCACGTGACACACACGCATTCACTCTGAAGACAAACACAGTACAAGACAGACACAGGACATTCACGTGGTGCGAAGGGTCAGCTCAGCTACTGAGGTTTCGGAAATTTTGATCGCTTGTATTTGAAATTTATAAAGTGGTCTCAAACCGGTAGCAAAGTGGACGAAGAGCCGGAGTACCAGGAGAAAGAACCCCCGCTTGAATCTTGCTTACTGTCCCTATAGACTATTCCTAGTATCAGGGACTATCTATTTTTACATTTTTCGAAGGGAGGTTGGGGGGTAGGGCCAGGTAAAAGGTTAGCCAAAAAGGTCGGCAGACAAGGCCGTTCGACCATTAAGAAGACTTAATCTCACTAAATCTGCCCACCGCCATATTGGCTTGGGAATATAAGTTACCAGATATTTACAACGGTCCTTTTCAGTTTATTTAAAAACAAACTTTATTTCAATAAAAGTTAAAACTATATACAAACCGGGATTACTATCCGGTACAAGAGTATATTCTGATTAAAAAAGAGTTTTAAGAAGCTAAAAGCAAGTATTTAAGAGACTAAACTAAGTCACCAGTCTATCTATTGCGTTGTTAGTGACGCAACAAAGTGCGCACACGATAGTTTATATAGTACCATGGCTGATGACATCAGTAAATTGCTGGTAGAAACTAGTCAGCCGAGCATTGAGATCTAAACTGTTGCCTGTGGTTATAGCCTCGCCTGGACAAGAAAATCCATAAGGGATCTAATGTCCTCTATGAGTTTAGTTACACTTGGAGTGAAACTATCATTTGGCTTCTCTGTGCCGTAGTTGAGCCTCTCCCCGCAGCGGGAAGCAAGTCCCGGAGCAGGGGATGGCTCAATGTGATGCACGACCAGAGAAGTAGGAGAGCTATTCGATTGAGAGTTGGCAGTTCTAATAAGACTTAATCTAGGTTTTGGTTTTGGGATAGCCCTGATCAGAGGTTTTTGGGTCCGCCTGCGTGGAACAGGCGGAATAACAGATTTTACCCAAGCTGTTTTATCTAATTCGGGAGAAGCAGTTCTGTGAATTTTATTCTGAACTGTTCCTCGCTCATTAATTGCTAGTTGTACTCTACGAAGAGCTTCCTGATAGGGAATATAGGTTTTATTTCTAATTTTGTTTGCCTCACGATGAAGAAGTATCGTTGGGCATTTTTGATATGCGGCGCTGTGTGGCCCGCCGCAGTTCACGCATTTAGCTAATGACGTGTCGGGACAGTCCGCACGGCAATGATTCCTGCTACCGCAACGGATGCATATAGTGTTTTTCGAATTGCATACTCTTGCCACATGCCCCAGTCGACCGCAATTGGCGCAAGGTGCCAAGGACGGTGCGTATGGCTCGAGCGGGCAAAGTAAGGTACCAATTTTAATTTTAGCTGGTAGATTGGTGAGTCCGTGAAACTCAAACTTTATGGCTCTAGAAGCCGTGCCATCACGATTTGAAAGTCGACTGGCAGTGGTTTTATATCCTTGAGACTCCAGAGAGAGTGCGATCTCCACGGGGTCCTCAACATGGGGGACACCTTGGACAACGCCCACCACCTTAGGAGTGGGGATGGAGCATTCTGCATGTGCACCACCGATTTCTGTCCTTTGACTTAATTTATGCTGTGCTCTATGGTTTGGACATGAAATGATCCACGTATTATAACCTATGGATCTCATGGAGATTTCCGATGAGGACACACCAGCCGCCTGGCAAATATGCGGCTGCTGTGTTCCATGTCTGTGGACAAGAGTGGTGCCTGTCCCCAAGTCCCTCAATCTGACTGGGAACCTGCACCACTCCTCCACGATCGGATCGGCAGCGTCCTCAACGGGTCTCCTTCTAAATTGATGAGTTTTTCGAGGTCTTCGATTCTTGTGTCGATAGACCTCGAATTTTTCTTTAGATTCATTCTCATCTTCCATCGAGTCCTTCTCCACCAAGGGATCAGGAAACTCGGCAGAGATACTAGAGGAGAGTGCCTGATTTGAATTTTCAAAAGACTGAGTTTCCCTGCTCACTGACATAGTGGCATTTTTAGAAGTGTTATTTACATCTGTCTCTGAGCTCAAAGGGCTCAGAGGTGATATCACTAAAGGTATGGAGTTACTAGCTAGAATTTGTTGAATCGGGCTAAGTACATTAGCACTTGATTCACTGTCTGAAACAGTTAAGGTTTGTTTAGATGGACTGAGTTCTTTAGAATCTGTCTTACTATCTGTCCCAGAAGTCTGAGCCAGAGGCAAAACAGAAGAGTTTTGTCTCATGCCTTTTGGCGAACAGGTCCCGTCAACAGATTGTTTTCTCTCTGAGCCAGGAGGCGAATGTGAAAGTCTACGCTTCCTGTGACGCTGTCTTTTAGTTTTTACCGGCTTCTCTCTCAAAGGAGATTAGCCTTGTTTTAAGAATTTTCCAGTTGATTCCATGAATGGATTAATTTTTGTTAGCACTAATGAGGTGTAACCACCAAACTAGAAGGCTTTGCTAGCCAATACTGCGCTTACTAGGGCGCACCACAAAGCGTGGCTGGGCTGGAAGGCTAGGCTATCCTATGCTGCGCCGGCCGGGTGAGCGATTCTGACCCAGTTCGGCGCTGATTTTTAGCTGTAACTGCCGCGCGGCACGAAAAGTGGCTGCGGCAGGTTCCTAATTTGACTCTGAGCTATCTGTACTATTAAATTTATTTAGAGGCTGGGGAGACTAGACTGCCCTAAGCTGCGCCGTCCAAGCGGGCAAAGCCAGCCCGGACAGACGCTATCTTTTGTGTTTTAATATAAATATCCACACAGCACCGAAGGTGACTGTGGGACACCTATATTTCCTGCTTTTAAATGGTATAGATAGTACTGGCAACTATACGTTTAGTCTATAGTAAGCAAGATTCGGGGCAGCGTATACCTTCTCTGAAATTTCACGAGCGAAATTTAGAGGCCGACCGAAAGGAGTTCGTGTAGACGTAGTTGGAGTTACAGTAGAAGGCAATGGCAGTGGTGAAGATTGCTGGCTATAGGCGTGGCGTGGCTTGGAAATGCAAGCGGCTGAGGATGGCGATGGAAAAGTAGTAGTGCCGTGCTGACAGGCTGTTGTAGGTGGAAAGCTGGCAGGTAGCAGTGAACGATGCTCGGGCAAGCAGTAGTGACGAGGCTGTGACCAAGACTCCCCAAAACAACCAAAAGCAGTGAGGCTGAAGGAGTGAGATGAAAGAACCCCCGACGGTCCGCCCGAATTTACGATGACACTTAATAGAGGAGAAAAGTCCGACGCCTGAACCCGGTATTGAACCTCGCACCTTTAGCATTGGTGGCAGACGCCTTAACCACTGCTCCACGGACCGCATACTGAAAAACTTATTGTCCCTATTAAATGGCGCAGGACTGGATGGTTGAGGAGATCATTGTCCACAATCGCCTCGTGCGGGAGCACCGGAAATGTTTGAGAAAATTGGGGGTGGGGTGGGGGGGATGTGTGTGTGTGTGTGTGTGTGTGTGTGTGTGTGTAGGGGGGGGTGGATGAGGGGGGGGGTAATCACTGTTCGCAATCGCCCACGGGAGGAGTGGGGGTGGGGGGGGGGGGGGTAGGGTGAGAGATCACAGTGTAGTGACAGTGGCAGGGAAAGGGTTCAGTGGCCTGTTTCACATATTTTCTTTATCAATGTCCTCAGCATGCCACCTTACAATAACGCGCCATCTCCACACATCTTCTTTATCAATGTCCTCAGTATGCCACCTTACAATAACGCTCCATCTTCACACATCTTCTTTATCAATGTCCTCAGCATGCCACCTTACAATAACGCGCCATCTTCACACATCTTCTTTATCAATGTCCTCAGCATGCCACCTTACAATAACGCTCCATCTTCACACATCTTCTTTATCAATGTCCTCAGCATGCCACCTTACAATAACGCGCCATCTTCACACATCTTTATCAATGTCCTCAGCATGTTAATTCGGGCGGACCGTCGGGGGTTCTTTCTCCGGGTACTCCGGTTCTTCCACCCCCCCCCCCCCCCCCCCACTTTGGTACCGGTCTCAGGCCACTTTACAAATTTCAAATACAAGCGATCAAAAATCTCTGTAACTTCAGTAGCTGACTGGCCCTTCGTTTGTCTTGTACTGTGTTTGTCTTAAATGGCGTAAATCAGTGTCTGTTTCGTGAGTGTGTGTGTTGGGTTTCAGGCGCGGCGCTTTGAGTCGATTTCCCCCAAAAATTGAGAAAAAGCGCCTATATAATAACGGTATTATTATTATTATTATTATTATTATTATTATTATTATTATTATTATTATTATTATTATTATTATTATTATTATTATTATTATTGCATGCCACCTTACAATAACGCGCCATCTTCACACATCTTCTTTATCAATGTCCTCAGCATGCCACCTTACAATAACGCGCCATCTTCACACATCTTCTTTATCAATGTCCTCAGCATGCCACCTTACAATAACGCGCCATCTTCACACATCTTTATCAATGTCCTCAGCATGCCACCTTACAATAACGCGCCATCTTCACACATCTTCTTTATCAATGTCCTCAGCATGCCACCTTACAATAAGGCGCTATCTTCACACATCTTTATCAATGTCCTCAGTATGCCACCTAACAATAACGCGCCAACTTCACACATCTTCATCAATGTCCTCAGCATGCCACCTTACAATAACGCGCCATCTTCACACATCTTTATCAATGTCCTCAGCATGCCACCTTACAATAACGCGCCATCTTCACACATCTTTATCAATGTCCTCAGTATGCCACCTTATAATAACGCGCCATCTTCACACATAATCTTTATCAATGTCCTCAGCATGCCACCTTTCAATAACGCGCCATCTTCACAATCTTCTTTATCAATGTCCTCAGCATGCCACCTTACAATAACGCACCATCTTCACACATCTTTATCAATGTACTCAGCATGCCACCTTACAATAACGCGCCATCTTCACACATCTTTATCAATGTCCTCAGCATGCCACCTTACAAAAACGCGCCATCTTCACACATCTTTATCAATGTCCTCAGTATGCCACCTTACAATAACGCGCCATCTTCACACATCTTCTTTATCAATGTCCTCAGCATGCCACCTTACAATAACGCGCCATCTACACACATCTTCTTTATCAATGTCCTCATCATGCCACCTTACAATAACGCGCCATCTTCACACATCTTCTTTATCAATGTCCTCAGCATGCCACCTTACAATAACGCGCCATCTACACACATCTTCTTTATCAATGTCCTCATCATGCCACCTTACAATAACGCGCCATCTTCACACATCTTCTTTATCAATGTCCTCAGCATGCCACCTTACAATAACACGCCATCTTCACACATCTTCTTTATCAATGTCCTCAGCATGCCACCTTACAATAACGCGCCATCTTCACACATCTTCTTTATCAATGTCCTCAGCATGCCACCTTACAATAACGCGCCATCTTCACACATCTTCTTTATCAATGTCCTCAGCATGCCACCTTACAATAACACGCCATTTTCACACATCTTCTTTATTAATGTCCCCCGCATGCCACCTTACAATAACGCGCCATCTTCACACATCTTTATCAATGTCCTCAGCATGCCACCTTACAATAACGCGCCATCTTCACACATCTTCATCAATGTCCTCAGCATGCCACCTTACAATAACGCGCCATCTTCACACATCTTTATCAATGTCCTCAGCATGCCACCTTACAATAACGCGCCATCTCCACACATCTTCTTTATCAATGTCCTCAGCATGCCACCTTACAATAATGCGCCATCTTGACACATCTTCTTTATCAATGTCCTCAGAATGCCACCTTACAATAACGCGCCATCTTCACACATCTTCTTTATCAATGTCCTCAGCATGCCACCTTACAATAACGCGCCATCTACACACATCTTCTTTATCAATGTCCTCATCATGCCACCTTACAATAACGCGCCATCTTCACACATCTTCTTTATCAATGTCCTCAGCATGTCACCTTACAATAACACGCCATCTTCACACATCTTCTTTATCAATGTCCTCAGCATGCCACCTTACAATAACGCGCCATCTTCACACATCTTCTTTATCAATGTCCTCAGCATGCCACCTTACAATAACGCGCCATCTTCACACATCTTCTTTATCAATGTCCTCAGCATGCCACCTTACAATAACACGCCATTTTCACACATCTTCTTTATTAATGTCCCCAGCATGCCACCTTACAATAACGCGCCATCTTCACACATCTTTATCAATGTCCTCAGCATGCCACCTTACAATAACGCGCCATCTTCACACATCTTTATCAATGTCCTCAGCATGCCACCTTACAATAACGCGCCATCTTCACACATCTTTATCAATGTTCTCAGTATGCCACCTTACAATAACGCGCCATCTTCACACATCTTCTTTATCAATGTCCTCAGCATGCCACCTTACAAGAACGCGCCATCTCCACACATCTTCTTTATCAATGTCCTCAGTATGCCACCTTACAATAACGCGCCATCTTGACACATCTTTATCAATGTCCTCAGCATGCCACCTTACAATAACGCGCCACCTTCACACATCTTTATCAATGTCCTCAGCATGCCACCTTACAATAAGGCGCCATCTTCACACATCTTCTTTATCAATGTCCTCAGTATGCCACCTTACAATAACGCGCCATCTTCACACATCTTCTTTATCAATGTCCTCAGAATGCCACCTTACAATAACGCGCCATCTTCACACATCTTTATCAATGTGCTCAGCATGCCACCTTACAATAACGCGCCATCCTCACACATCTTTATCAATGTCCTCAGCATGCCACCTTACAATAACGCGCCATCTTCACACATCTTTATCAATGTCCTCAGCATGCCACCTTAAAATAACGTGCCATCTTCACACATCTTCTTTATCTATGTCCTCAGCATGCCACCTTACAATAACGCGCCATCCTCACACATCTTTATCAATGTTCTCATAATTCCACCTTACAATAACGCGCCATCTTCACACATCTTCTTTACCAATGTCCTCAGCATGCCACCTTACAATAACGCGCCATCCTCACACATATTTATCAATGTACTCAGCATGCCACCATACAATAACGCGCCATCTTCACACATCTTTATCAATGTCCTCAGTATACCACCTTACAATAAAGCTCCATCTTCACACGTCTTTATCAATGTCCTCAGTATGCCACCTTACAATAACGCGCCATCTCCACACATCTTCTTTATCAATGTCCTCAGCATGCCACCTTACAACAACGCGCCATCCTCACACATCTTTATCAATGTCCTCAGCATGCCACCTTACAATAACGCGCCATCTTCACACATCTTCTTTATCAATGTCCTCAGCATGCCACCATACAATAACTCGCCATCTTCACACATCTTTATCAATGTCCTCAGCATGCCACCTTACAATAACGCGCCATCTTCACACATCTTTATCAATGTCCTCATTATTCCACCTTACAATAACGCGCCATCTTCACACATCTTTATCAATGTCCTCATCATGCCACCTTACAATAACGCGCCATCTTCACACATCTTTATCAATGTCCTCAGCATGCCACCTTACAATAATGCGCCATCTTCACACATCTTCTTTATCAATGTCCTCAGTATGCCACCTTACAATAACGCGCCATCTTCACACATCTTCTTTATCAATTTCCTCAGCATGCCACCTTTACAATAACCCGCCATCTTCACACATCTTCTTTATCAATGTCCTCAGCATGCCACCTTACAATAACGCGCCATCTTCACACATCTTTATCAATGTCCTCAGTATGCCACCTTACAATAACGCGCCATCTTCACACATCTTCTTTATCAATGTCCTCAGCATGCCACCTTACAATAAGGCGCTATCTTCACACATCTTTATCAATGTCCTCAGTATGCCACCTTACAATAACGCGCCATCTTCACACATCTTCTTTATCAATGTCCTCAGCATGCCACCTTACAATAAGGCGCTATCTTCACACATCTTTATCAATGTCCTCAGTATGCCACCTTACAATAACGCGCCATCTTCACACATCTTCTTTATCAATGTCCTCAGTATGCCACCTTACAATAACGTGCGATCTTCACACATCTTTATCAATGTCCTCAGCATGCCACCTTACAATAACGCGCCATCTTCACACATCTTTATCAATGTCCTCAGCATGCCACCTTACAATAACGCGCCATCTTCACACATCTTTATCAATGTCCTCAGCATGCCACCTTACAATAACGCGCCATCTCCACACATCTTCTTTATCAATGTCCTCAGCATGCCACCTTACAATAATGCGCCATCTTGACACATCTTCTTTATCAATGTCCTCAGAATGCCACCTTACAATAACGCGCCATCTTCACACATCTTCTTTATCAATGTCCTCAGCATGCCACCTTACAATAACGCGCCATCTTCACACATCTTCTTTATCAATGTCCTCAGCATGCCACCTTACAATAATGCGCCATCTTCACACATCTTCTTTATCAATGTCCTCAGTATGCCACCTTACAATAACGCGCCATCTTCACACATCTTCTTTATCAATGTCCTCAGTATGCCACCTTACAATAACGCGCCATCTTCACACATCTTCTTTATCAATGTCCTCAGTATGCCACCTTACAATAACGCGCCATCTTCACACATCTTCTTTATCAATGTCCTAAGGATGCCACCTTACAATAACCCGCCATCTTCACACATCTTCTTTATCAATGTCCTCAGCATGCCACCTTACAATAACGCGCCATCTTCACACATCGTTTTTATCAATGTCCTCAGCAAGCCACCTTACAATAACGCGCCATCTTCACACATCTTCTTTATCAATGTCCTCAGCATGCCACCTTACAATAACGCGCCATCTTCACACATCTTCTTTATCAATGTCCTCAGCATGCGACCTTACAATAACGCGCCATCTGCACACATCATCTTTATCAATGTCCTCAGCATGCCACCTTACAATAACGCGCCATCTTCGCACATCTTTATCAATGTCCTCAGCATGCCACCTTACAATAACGCGCCATCTTTGTTTAAAGCGATCCGTTCCGTGCCACGCTTTGCTTGCTATCATTCGCTGATACAACTGGTTCTCAATGTTTTCTTGCCTCAGCTAAGACTTTCTACCCTCCTTTTCACAATTCACGTACCAGAGGTTCTCTGTTTTTTACTGTGCTGACGTCAGGAAAGGCAGCCTCTCGATGTCGTCATAATTCTGTTTCTTACCGTGATGACGTCAGTCAAGACAGTCTCTCAATGTCGTCATATTTCTGTTTCTTACTCTGTTGACATCAGAAAGGACTGCCTCTCGATGTCGTCATATCTCTGTTCTTTACTATGATGACGTCTGGAAAAAAAACAGTCTCTCGATGTCGTCACATCTCTGCTTTAAATCAATCCCGTCCCTGTCAGCCGCTACACACGATGTCTGTAGAAAAGTCATCAGTCAATTTGATATCTCGCTGCCACATCTGTAGAAACGTCACCAGTCACTTTGATATCTCGCTGTCACGTCTGTAGAAACGTCACCAGTCACTTTGATATCTCGCCGTTACGTCTGCTGCCACACAGACAGGAATCACGACGGCAATGGCATAGATCTACATGAGCCCCCGCAACGTGAGGCGCTATGTCTCTTGATGTGTGGTAGAGTTCCTTGTGTTCCGGTACAGAAAGGGTTAACATTCTTCATCACGCTGGACGCTTCCACTTCACAGATGTTGTTGTTGTTGGTGTTATTTTGTTAGCTGTCAAATATATTTCACTGACTTTTTTTTTCTATGCTATTCACGAGTTATGGTGTGGGTGTATGGTGTGGGTGTATGATGTGGTGTATGGTGTGGGTGTATGGTGTGGGTGTATGGTGTGGTTATGTTGAGGGTGTATGTTGTGGGTGTATGTTGTGGGTGTATGGTGTGGGTGTATGATGTGGTGTATGGTGTGGGTGTATGTTGTGGGTGTATGGTGTGGGTGTATGGTGTGGTGTATGGTGTGGGTGTATGGTGTGGATGTATGGTGTGGGTGTAGATGTAAGAAAAATGTTCGTCTGTAGTCAGCAAGTGTTCGGGTCAGTTGAATTGTCTCGTGTGTTGTCCAGACAGTGCGTGTTGGCGTTAACAATCAAGTTGTCGGAACTGTCATGTCTGTCTGTACTGAGAGCAGAATGCCGCGAGGATGGGGGTAGTGTGCTATGAGGCTGATGCTCTACGTCGGTTGGGCGCAGTTGTGAGAGTGCGTGCCTGCGTGCATTCGTGCGTGTGCGTGCGTGCGCGTGTGTGTGGGGGGGGGGAAGGCGGGGGGTTGTGTGTGTGTGTGTGTGTGTGTGTGTGTGTGTGTGTGTGTGTGTGTGTGTGTGTGTGTGTGTGTGTGTGTATGCGAAGACCTAGTCCCCCACCCTAGAACCCTTGCAGCACATACAAGGGGAGTAATCGATCCACGTAAACAGAACCCTGACTTCTTCCGCTGATAGTCTCCCCTGTTCCAGTCTGCGCAGAGAGAGACCACGGCGGATTTCCAGAGGACAGTAGATAATACCGCACTGACGGAACACACGACAGATTGTGTTGGCTTGTTTTCACCTTCGTACGGCACGCTGACAGTTAACCATTTGCTGTAGTCGAGATGCTGATCAGCCGGTCTGAAATCATCGCAACTAAAACCGCTACCGACACGCAAAAGGTTAACGCGGCACGCCGCCCCCTCCATAATAATAAAAATAATAACACCGGTATATAGGCGCTTTTCTCAATTTTAGGGACAAACGACTCAAAGCGCCGCGCACTGAAACCCAACACGCACACTCACGTGACAGACACGGATTTACACCGGAGACAAACACAGTACAAAACAGACGAAGGGACAGTTCAGCTACAGAGATTACAGAGATTTTTGATCGCTTGTATTTGAAATTTGTAAAGTGGCCTGAAACGGGAACCAAAGTGTGGGGGGTGGGAGGGGGGTGGAAGAACCGGAGTACCCGGAGAAAGAACCCCCGACGGTCCGCCCGAATTAACGGTGACACTTACCAGAGGAGAAAAGTCCGCCGCCGGAACCCGTTTTCGAACCTCGCACCTTTGGCATTGGTGGCAAGCGCCTTAACCACTGCGCCACGGACCGCCCCATATGCCCACACGTGTGATGCACATTACGCTGTAAGTATGAAGTATCAGCCTGCGTGTCTGATCATTTCCACTGACTTCACAGACTCTATTTTTGACTGTGGAAAGGGAAACAATCCTCTGAAGGAGGGCTGGGTTCCGTTTGGTTGGATCGATTAGCTCCCTGTACTAGTGCATTCAGAACCCGGTGCTGTAATTCTTCACAAACTTACGCATAAACACGCACGTGAGTGAACATACACAAACGCCCGCACACACAAACGCACGTACACACATGCACTCGCACGCACACGCAAGAATGCACGCATGCACGCTCACACACTCACAAACGCACTGACCATAATCACCCCCATCACCACCACACTACAACCACCAACGTTGCAATCTGCTTAACAGTCGAGACACACATGGCAGTTCAGAAAAAATCTTTATTTTGTTACGCCAGCACGCACTGTGTGAAGAACAAAGGAGAGAAACAGAACACCTACTGACCTATCGACATATATGTTCGTATTACATAACCACAACCTAACTCATAATTAGCGTAGACGCCAACACCAGCAAAATATATTACAGAGAACAACAGTATACAGCAAATGGCGCCGTGTGTTGCCGCGTGTCACGTAACCCATTACAACCTGTGCCTGATTTGTTCACAATCGGTTTATTGTCCTATGAAAGCTACATTAGAGATTAGGAGACAGATCAAACACTTGAGTTCAAGGGTGGTGCCAGAATAGCTTGGCGCCAGAGGCGTCAAGCTATTCTGGCGCCGCTCTTGAGCTGTCATAGTCAAATTCAAAAGGGTTAAACAGGGTGTGAGTTTGAACCGAGAAAATCAGTGCTCTGTAAAATCAGTGCTCTGCACAATGGGAGCATTATCTTCCAGAATAACGTTGACCCCTTCAGTGTCGGACACAAAGACCAACACCGCAAAGCAAGGGGCAGAGATCCTCATCAGCCATGGCAGTTGCTGGGGCTCATGAGGATCTATGCTTCTCGCTGTTTTTGTCTACCGTATTTGAAAAATACGGTAGACTTTGAAATGGGGCTGGTCGGAGCGCATTCCGGAGCATGCACATGACGTTTTTGGCGTGCGGGGCAGACATTTCTTGCAAAGAAGTAACAAGATAAAAATGACGTCACGTCTAGCTACGCAAACCTTGCTGGAGAACGTCTATTGGGCGCGAACGCGCCGTATGTGTGTGTGTGTGTGTGTGTGTGTGTGTGTGTGTGTGTGTGTGTGTGTGTGTGTGTGTGTGTGTTTGTGTGTGTGTGTGTGTGTGTGTGTGTGTGTGTGTGTGTGTGTGTGTGTGTGTGTGTGTGTGTGTGTGTGTGTGTGTGTGTGTGTGTGTGTGTGTGTGTGTCAGCGACTAGAGCCCGCGTTTGAGGACGGACAAACTTGAAATTTTAGGATGTTGTCCCTAATAAAATTATCTCGAGATCATTTTTTTCTGGTGTTTGGATTAAGATGCTCACTGGCGAGAAAATGGCCGTTTCATGAAAACAGGTTGATCCACACTGGAGACCGTATTTTTTCTTATTTTTACTATATATTTTGCATATAGCTAGATAAAAGGGAGATATTGAATGAGTTCGTTAACCAGCATTGTATCGCTAAAACTTTTTGGGTGATAATATATTTTTTTTAAAGTAATACATATTTTCACGTTTTGGGAATTATTTCACGAATTACATGTGTTAATCTTAAAACAATTGAATATTTTCTTTACGAAAAAAAAATTCTTCTCATTAATAATACATTATTTTTCGTATACAGTATTTACATAAACCTACAGTTTGTCTCGGCTGTCGAGTACGATTAGGTCAATTGTGACCTGTATGCCCTAGGAGTGAAAAGCAGACAATTTTCTGCACCACTTTTTCGGAGTCATTTGTAAAAACTGCTAACATAACTTTAATTTTTCTTTACGAAATACAGTAGACATTGGGATGAAATCCTCATCTTGTTTTCTTTTTCTCTTTTTCTCCACTTCTAACTAACCAGATAAAGAAAATAGAACTAACAGAGCAATGAAGAACAAGTGAAGAATGTACAGTTCACCAAGATGCAAGGGTGTGTGTGCGTGTGTGTGTGTGTGTGTGTGTGTGTGTGTGTGTGTGTGTGTGTGTGTGTGTGCGTTCGTGCGTGTGTGTGTGTGTGTGTGTGTGTGTGTGTGTGTGTGTGTGTGTGTGTGTGTGTGTGTGTGTGTGTGTGTGTGTGTGTGTGTGTGTGTGCGTGCGTGTGAGAGCGTGCATGTGTGTATGTGTGCGCGCGTGCACATGGGTGAACGCTCAGCCCTTGGGCCGTATCTTCATCTCTGCTTTCACAAAAGAACGCCAGTCATTTCTGTACAGGTACCAGTGGATACCATTCCAGTCGTTCACTCCTTTGCCATCAGCAAAATACCGCCCGTTCAGGTTAGAGAAACGACAGTTGCTGAACCACCAGCCCCCGCCATGATCGGACGCGCAGTTACTAGAGGATGTGTCTCTGTCATGGTCATATGTTGAGAAGGCCATGTTATTGGCAGGATAACCGGGATTCATGCTGTCACCTGCAACACAGACCTGTGTGATTACTCTGCTTTCAGGTCATTATCCAAACCCGCATGGCGTCCGTGGTAAGTGTTCCAAAAAAAATTTTAAAAAAAATTAACAAAAATGACTGATCTCATGATCGACTGCCTTGCGATGAATTTTCGTTATAAATGATATCAACGTCAGTTCTGGAATGCTCGTCATGCGCATACCTTTCACGTTCATGGCCCGCATGCACCATTACATAGCTTACGAATGGCGGGACTAATGGTGTGTCCGTCTTTATTTGTGTCCGCCGTCGTGTGTGTTGATCAGGGGTTGGCTTAGAGAGGAGGGAAAAGGATCAACATAATAATAAGCCTAAAAATACGAACACCCCTAAATATTCCTAAAAGATAAACTCATCTGAGTTCCAAACAATACGGTGGACATTGGGATGAAATCATCATCTTGTTACGTCTAATTAAATGTTTGTCACGTTTATTTCAATTCACTTTACCATCGCTTTGCCCATTTCATTTCGACACCACAGCACCAAAACAAAACGCAACCCTTTAAAAAAAAAAAAAAACGCTATCTCGGAAACCGATGTCCGAAGTGCAACATGCTGTACAAGAGAAAGATTGCCACACCACGTGGTTTTACTGTCATGGATGAACAAAGTTTCGGAATTTTATTAATTATATATTACTGTAACATTTAATTCAATCAGTAAGCTATGTTGTGATGTGTGATCACTGCCAATTCAGCCTCCGTGATCACTGGTGGTACAGTATACTACACATTGAAAGAATACACAGCACAATGTGAACAGTCTTGGAAGTTAATGCAATGCTTTGTTCAAAATTAAACCCTATTTCGCTACAATTCTACCAGCGCTAGCCTCGACTATCTGGTTTGTGAGTGGCCTATCTCGCTAGCAGTAACCTAGCTGCACAAAATGGGAACTGTAGTTTGCTGCTTCGTAATGTGCAGTTTGTCTGCATATTGACATTTGAAGTTCGCTGCAAGGATTCTTAGCAGCTGGCATTAGCACTGACACTCATCTATATTGGGATTAAAACGAGAAAGAAAACGAAGAAAGGTGACACAAGATGATTTAACAAATCATTCAGTCAAGTGATCAATGTGTGAGTTATATTTTATGATGAACAGATGGTTCTAGGGCGGTGGGGGGACGGGGAGAGGAGGCATGTACTGCATGATGTTCACATACTATTTTTTTCAGTGTTTCCATCACAACTCATAACACCATTGGGCTCGATGAGTTCTCCTGTTTTTATTTGAGCGATTTACAAAATACATGTACTTGCAGCTGTTATGTTATTTTCTTACTGGCTTTGACATTTCGTAGCAGACGGCCGACCGGTGTACCCGTACTCTAATCCCTCCGTATTTCCATATCCCCCACTACCCCCGCCCCCAGGAGTGCCCCAGCTTAGTGAAAGTGACTGCGCGGCCTTGTTTTCTCTGCTGCAGAAATTTAGACCACGCGCCGGACATTAGGACACGAGTCTCTAGATTGACAGCTTGTGTTAGACAGTCATAGGACACACCCTTCTTATTTGACAGCGTGTATTTCAGACAGTTTTTGTTGTTTTTTAGTAGTTTTCTCGCAGCCTTGCCAAAGTTCTATTGTGCGTGTTTCGTGGATCTCTTTGTGACATTAATCCTCGAGTCGAGTTGAATTGAGCTTTTTTTTTTTTTATTTAGAATTACATTTTCGACTTTAATGACTGCGGTTTTGTTCTGTCCGTAGTTAGCTGTGCTTGCTTTTAAAGTCGCAGTGACTTTTTTTTGTTGTTGTTGTTGTTTTGCTTTAAATTATAGAAGTCCATTTTATGTTGATGTGCGATTATTACTATAATAGTTAGGAACTGCAGCATCGGGCGAGCGTGCCTAGGTGCGCTTGGAAGTGTTTTAGTTTATTTTCTGATTCTTTATACATAGCTGTCGAGCCTTTTATTTTGTACCTGACATTACCAAGCAATTCGAACTCGCAGCGGACTCTGACCACGAGAGTCAAAAACATTTTAATTTTGCTTTATTGTTGTTGCTGTTGTTTTTCCTACGTTTTCTTGTCGCTTTCTTATTCATTATACATTGACATTATTTTTTATTATTTTTTGGAATATTATTGCTACGTTTGTTCTGTTACCAACATGCCAAAATATAATGTAAAAACTGCCCCACAACGACCTGATGAGTTGAGAATTGGTCACCTCAACATTTACCATTTAGTTAATAAGGTGCCAGATTTGTCTGTGTTCTTAAACACGCCAACACATTTTCATGTTTTTGGTGTATCCGAGTCGAGGCTCAAAAGCACTGTCAGGGATAACTCCATCTCAGTTCCAAACTTCTCAGTACTCCGCAGAGATGCCTCAAGTCCCCAGCACACTGGACTAGCAGTATATATACATGATTCGATAATTAGTAACGTTAAACGACGACAGGACTTAGAGTCAGCCGAAGTTGAAAGTTTATGGGTCGAGGTGAAAACATCTAAATCCCCCACAGTCCTGGTTGGCTTTATCTATAGAAATCCAGCAGCCAACTGGGACTGGTATGATGACTTCGTAGAAATGATGGATAAAGTTAATCAAAGTAAAGATAACATTGTTCTTCTGGGCGACTTTAACATTGACCTACTTAAGCCCAAAGGGCACCATGCTGCATGGGCATCAACAACAGCCTTATTCGGCTTAAAACAATTAGTTAAAAACCCCACTAGAACCACATCTACATCCTCAACCTTAATTGATCACATTTACGTGACAAATGACGATACAATATCAAATGTGCAGGTTCCCTCCTTAGCTGTTAGCGATCATAACCCAGTATGTTGTAACGTCTCCATGAAACTAGACAAGCAAAAAACTAAAAGACATAAAACTATAAAATATCGCTCCTTTAAACACTTTAATAAAGACGAATTTCTGTGGGACCTGCACAATGCTTCGTTTACTGAGGTTTATGCTCACCAATCTCCTGACAATGCCTTGTCGTGCTGGATGGATCTGTTTCTCAGTGTACTCAATAAACATGCGCCAATACGTGAAAAACGAGTTAAACATTCCACCATACCACCGTGGTTAACAGCGGATATCAAGCAGGCCATGTCATTTAGAGACAAACTGAAAAAAGAGCAAAAGTACGAAGAATACAAAACACAACGCAATCGTGTCAAATATTTAGTTAGAGCGTCTAAGAAGTCTTTTTTCCAACAAATGATTCGAGACAAAAAGGACACGGCATCTGTTTGGAAAGCTCTGAACGTCATAACAAAGGGTAAATCAGCACCCGAAATCCCATCTCATATGTCAGCTGATATATTAAATAACCATTTCTTAATGACAGCCGAAATATTGGCATTGTCAGCTGCAAATAACAGTAAACCGTATGAAGTGCCGAGTTCTCTCAGAGAACACTTTAAAAAAACAACTATATCAAATACTTTCACCATCCCTGATATTACAGTTGCGGAAGTCGGCAGATATATTTCTAGCATGCCCAACAAAAAGTCTGCTGGCATTGATGGTATTGATAATGAAACCCTAAAAATCTCATTACCGTATACAGTAGAATCACTAACATATATTTTCAACCTCTGCATAAAGCAAAGTACATTTCCAACCATTCTTAAAGAAGCAAAGGTAATCCCAATCCCTAAATCAAAAGATCTTGAAGATATTAATAACTATCGTCCAATCTCCCTTCTGTCAGCTTTGTCAAAACCCCTTGAAAAGCACATTCAAAAACATCTCCTTGATTTTCTGGAAAAAGGTAAATTACTTAATATTCACCAGTCTGGTTTTAGACCGAAACATTCTTGTCAGTCAGCACTGACACATATTGTAGACAGCTGGCTGGAATCAATCAATAAAAGCCTGATGTCAGGAGCAGTTTTCTTAGACCTTAAAAAGGCGTTTGACCTTGTGGACCATGACATTCTCCTAAATAAGCTAACAGTTTATCACTTGGACGCAACCGCTATAGAATTCTTCCGATCATATCTCGAAGACAGAAAACAAATGGTGTACGCCCATGGAAGATACTCTAAGCAAGGAAATGTAAAATACGGCGTCCCCCAGGGATCTATTTTGGGCCCTCTTCTATTCATACTATTTATTAATGATCTACCGTTGCATATCACTAATTCTGACGTTAATTGTAATCTATTTGCTGACGATACGAGTCTTCATGTTTCTGGCAAAAAAACGACGGACATTAGCCATAGTTTACAATGCAGTCTCAATGAGGTATCTGACTGGTGTAGACAGAACCATATGGTTCTTCACCCAGCAAAAACAAAGAGTATCTTAATCGCCACGCGGCAAAAACATCAACGCCGACTACAGCCATTACAATTACAATTAAACGCTGAACCTGTTGAACAAGTCACTGAGCGTAAATTCTTAGGAATACATGTTGATGATCAACTGTGCTGGGAGACCCATATAAATGCTGTTTGTAAGACCATTGCTAAAAACACTTTCTTATTGTCCCAGCTTAGACATGTAACGGATACAAATACCCGTAAATTGTTTTTTCATGCTCATATAAAGTCACATGTTGATTATGTCTCCACAGTGTGGGACGGCTGCAGTGATGTCCACATGAAGATATTAAACTCCATATACAAAAGAGCTGTAAAAATGATAGATAGACGCCCCATCCCTACCACAGACAAATTTAGATATTTAAACATTCTCGGTCTACGTCAGCAACTTACATTAAACAAATGCGTCTATATGCATAAGATACTGAATAATATGACACCCCAGTATCTAACCACTAAATTTATATCTCACCAAGAACGTGAACGGACCTCAAGAAACAATACCTTACCCCTACCACTGCCAAGAATTGACCTTTTTAAAACTAGTATGTCATTCTCTGGTCCGTTTGCTTGGAATTCCATCCCTGCACATTTGAAAACTATTACCTCAACAGGAAGTTTTAAAACAAAACTTTTTGATTACCTGATGAGTCAGACTTAGTACGTTTCTCAGGTACTGTAATATTTCCTGTACCTCACGTATTTCATACAGATGGTTTTTATATGTGTGTGCGCGTGTGTGTGTGTGCTCGTGTTTGTTTGTGCGTGTGGATGTATGTGTGAGCGGCGCGCGTGCGTGCGTCTGTGCATGTGTGTGTGATGAGTATTATTATTTTTTCTGTATAAAATGATGCTATTGGGTTTTGTATGTACATATATATTTTATAGTTTCCCTTCTTTTTTATCCTGTAGATGTTAGCAACGGCAAGTTTGTAAAATGACGATTTGTTTTCTGTCAAAACTTTTTACCGTTGAAAAATAAAGTTTCATCATCATCATCATCATCATCTCTCTCTCTCTCTCTCTCTCTCTCTCTCTCTCTCTCTCTCTCTCTCTCTCTCTCTCTCTCTCTCTCTCTCTCTCTCTCTCTCTCTCATCTCTCACATATGCGCGCATCTCCAAGAGGCATATGCCTCTTGGAGATGGTTGGAGCATGCGCACGCACACGCACACGTTTACTTAGTATATCATGTAGCTAGGTAAAGTCGACCTGATTTCACACACATTATAGCAAGACTGATGTTGTACCGTGAAATTCTAGTCTAGTTTGGTCACTATTTTCTCAAGTCTTGAAGCGAACGTGAAACTCACATCACGTTAATTATAAAATTACGTAAAAACAAAAACAATACGTCATGACAAAAAATGACGTTTGACGAAACAATGGCACGTATGCACCGCGAATTTATGACATTCACTGTGACGCATTGGCCTATCTGCGCAGGTTTTTAAAAAGGACATACTTCAACATCAGAGATTTCAACAACAGAATCAGGTCAAAGACAAAAGGTAGAGACCCTTGACAGCGAGGACAGCTCTCATACAGAAGGGTTGTGGGTTATGGTTCGTCGCATCTTGCCTTTGATGGCCTAGATGTTGTTTTCTCTGTCCTTCTTTCCTTCTTTGCATGTTAATCTCCACACGCTAGTTAGCACTTACACTTCGGACAGGACTGATTTTTCAATAGCTAATTGACAGTGCTCATTAGAAATAGATTTCGGCAGCTAAAGTCACTGGAAACTGTTAGAAAGATGCTTCTTAGCAGGGCAAGCCTCAGACAGCTTGAAATAGATCTACTACGATGAAATCCACATGTCTCTTCAATAATCATTTTTTGGTCAGGAAATTTGTTGTTGTATTTTTAATTGTTACTGTCGCTGGTTATGTTTCTGTTTTGTGTCTGTGGATCATCTTTAACATTTAAAAATAAATAATAATTACGGTATTTATAATGCACTTATAATAATTATAGCTCTAAGAGCGCGCTCACAACTCACGCACGCATGCGCACGCTTAGACAACGGCTTGCGTAACACAAAAAGTGAAATACATTACGACAGTCGACTTGGGGTGGGGAGTGTGGTGATATAGTGCTAGAACTGTTGAAAAGAGGTGAGTTAGAAAGGGCGGACTGGAAGGAGGAGAGAGTGTTTCTGACGGAGAGAGAGTGGGAGAGTGTTCCAGGCGGATGGACCGTATACAGAGAAGGAGCGGGGGCCGAAAGAGCTGAGTTTGGTGCGGGGGATGTGGAGGCGGAGGGGGTCGGAGGCAGAGCGGAGAGAGCGGGGAGGAGTGTAGGGGTGAAGTAAGTTGGAAAGATAGGCAGGAGCGCAGTTGTTCAGCGATTTGTAGCAGAGAGACAGAACCTTGTATTGGCTGCGTTGGGGGATGGCAAGCCCGCGAAGGAGTTTGAGCAGGGGAGTGATGTGGTCTGATTGTTTCGTTCTGAGGACGAGGCAGACAGTATTGTCCTGGACACGCTGGAGAGAGAAAGTGGTGGAGTGAGGGAGGCCGGAAAGGAGAGAGTTGCAGTAGTCGATGCGAGATAGGATGTGAGAGACAGCAAGTTTGGTGGCAGCTTCGGTAGTGAGGTATTTTCTGATCTGACGGATGCGGCGGAGGTGGACTTAGCATGCCTGGGCCGAGAAGGAGACGAAGCTGGTCATGGAAAGAGAGGAATCGAGGATAACGCCGAGGTTTTTGGCCGAGTCAGAGAGGGAGATTGGGGTGCTGTCAAGTTGAAGGTGGGAAGAGGAAGGGAGCTGGGAAAGTTTCTGTCGAGTGCCTACCAGCATGGCTTCCGTTTTGTCGAAATTCAGTTTAAGCTTGTTTGCTGTCATCCAGTTTTCACGTCTTCGTAGCAGTCAGCCGTGCGAGTCAGTAGTGACTGAGTGTTGTCGAGTTTGTGTTTGTCTAGTAGTTGTGAGTCGTCGGCGTAGAGGTGGTGGTGTATGTGGTGAGACTGGATGAAGTTGGACAGGGGAGAGGTGTAGAGTGTGAAAAGGACGGACCCCTGTGGAACGCCGAAGGAGAGCCTGACTGGGTTGGAGGGGACGCCGTCGATGGTGACGGACTGCTGTCTGTCGGAGATGTAAGAGTGAAACCAGGAGTGAGCAGAGTCAGTGATGCCGAAGGAGAGGTGAAGGCGGTGGAGGGGGATAGAGTGGTATATAGCGTCGAAGGCGGCAGAGAGATCGAATAGCGTAAGAAGGGAGATGTTGCCCGAGTCGGTGGAGAGAAGCAGGTCGTTTAGGATATGTAGAAGGGCTGTTTCAGTGCTGTGATGTTTGCGATAGGCGGACTGGAAGGGACTGAGGAGGTTGTTGTCGGTGAGGTGGAGGTTGAGCTGGTTGAGAACAACCTTCTTAAGAAGCTTGGACAGGAAAGAGAGATTGGAGAATGGGCGTAAGTTTTTGAGTTCGTTTGGGTCGAGGTTGTGTTTTTTGAGTAGAGGACGGACGATGGCGGACTTGAAGATGTCGGGGACGGAGCCGTTCTCTAGAGATGTGTTGATGATGTCGGTAATGAAGTCCAGAAGTTTTGGAAGGCTGTTCCGGTAGAGAGCAGCTGGGAGGGGATCTAGTTCGCAGGTTTTGAAAGGCATGGACTTTATGGTCTTGAGGACTTCATCCTGAGAGACGGGGCGGAATGACGAGAGGGGAGTGCCGGAAAAGGGGGGCTCGGGAGGGCAAGGTGGAGAAGGCAGAGTGTCGAGTGTGTTGAGCAGAGTTTGGATTTTGTCGAAAAAAATAGGTGGAAAAAGCGGACGGGAGTTCTTCTTTGTTGTGTGTGTTGGGGAGAGGAGAGTCTTTACTGGTGCCTAGGAGTGTGTAGGAGTGTGTCCATGGTGGCGTAGAGGGTTTTGGAAGAAGTGGATTCCAGGATTTTGTTTGAAGGTGTTTACGTTTGGAGTCGGAGATTATTCTGCAGACTTTTGATCTAGTTGTTTGGAAGACCTGTCTGTGAACGGTGAGGTCAGATGAGCGCCAGCGGCGTTCCGCTTGTCGGCGCTCGCGTTTGGCATCGGCTGTGTCATCAGTGAGCCAGGGGGAGGGGGATCGGTTGGGTATGGAGCATGGGTGTCTAGAAGTTTTCGAAGGGAGGAGTCGAAATGGGATGCAAGATCGGGAGAGGAGGCGGGGCCCAAGAGAAGGTCGACAGCTTCGTCGAAGAAGCTCTCTCGGTTGACAGATTTTAGTTTGCGACAAGAGACAAGAAGCTTGTGTTTTTTATGGGGAGGTAGGTTGAGGGAGACGAGAATAGCGAGGTGGTCAGAGGGAAGTACAGAGTTGGTGTCAGAGTCGAGAATGAGTTGATCGGATGTGCGGGTGATGATCGATTCGAGGGTGTGGCCGAGTTGGTTGGTGGGTTTGGTCATGTGTTGCGTAAGATTGTGGTTTGAAGGTGATGTGCAAAGGCTTTTTTTGTCAGGGTGGTCGGGTTTGTCGAAATGAAAGTTAAAATCGCCAAGAAGGATGTGTTTTCCGGGTCGTGTGCTGTAGTAATCGAGGAGGAGGTCGAACTCGGTGAGGAACATTGTGATGAAGCTCTATGCTCGTGCATAGTGCTCATACATTAGGGTTAGTACGGTACGGGGTTTGTTAACGAGTAGGATTAGTACGGTACGGTTTTTGTTAACGGTTTGTTTCCCGAAAGTCCGTGTGGCTTTAGACGCACGTAAAAAATCTGTAGGACATGGTTAGTACGGGATTTGTAGTAAGTTCTGTTTAGTGAGTTCTAGGCGGAAGCTGTGACTGTCAGAGGTCTAGTTTGGTTAGTGCGGGCTGTCTTTTCGTATGGAACGGTTGTGTTCGAGTTACCTAGCCCGCATTCCCAGACTCTGAAGCCTAGATTTCAGGTATGTTTCTATAAATGTAGTATTGATAGTTGTTTAGTTAAAGACAGTATGCGTGGTAAGATTAATGTGGTTGTATAGCGGTGTTCCGGTTTGGTTTAGTTATAGAATGTTAGAATTCGGTGAAGTAACCGGTGTTTTGTGTACAGTTGTTTACCGAGATAGATGACTAAAGAAATATGAAGTGTGTATGTCTAAGCCGCTATGAAGATAGTACGTGGTTGGTTAAGCATAGTCTTTTCCAGGGTATAGAGTAATGTATAGCAAGAGTGATAGGCTATAGTCTATTTCAAGATAGTGACAGAGATATGGAGGTGATACGAAGATAGTTTATGAAGCACGTGTGTGTGAATGAACGTGTGAGTTATTTGTATCAGCCAGGTTACGTGACTTTTCTCATTGATCCAATATGTTGTGTGTTTAGCAAGTGTTACGTTGGGACTTTTGTTGTCTATTTAGAGTTCTTGTAACGAGAGTGGAAAGACCGACGCCGAGACGTCGAGTCGCAGGTGGGACCTACGTGAGGTCATCCCTCCAGCTCTTCTGAGAGTGATTCTGACTGGGACCAAGAAACCCAAGTCAAAGTGAGAACTGAGTACCGTACGAGAACGAGGACGTCCGTGCCCGAAGAGACAGGACGGCAATAAGCGTACGACGAAGGACTTTCACGCCTAGACGTGAGAAGGACCAACGTAACCAGGCAACAACATCAAACAGGTTGGAGGCAATGTGAGACTAAGACCTAGCCTGGCAAAGATACTGTGATACGTGTGTGGTGTGATAGTAGAATATTGTATATAGTTGATAATCATTTAAGTCGTTCTTTTCATTTATACTGTATAAAGGTTACTTTAGAAAGGGAGCCCGTGTGTTTGTTTTACCGCATGAATGCGCCCGTCTGAGTCAGTGGCGGTGTATGCGTCTGTTGCGTGAGAGTCTGTGCGTACGACTGTGGGCAAGTCTGCTTGCGTTACAGTGGTGACCCTGTTTTAGCGGTAGGTTAGAAGTATTTACGGGCAATAGTGAGTAGCGATTTTAGAGTAGGATTTGTTGCTATGTGCATGTTGTTGTGTTAGATTCCCCTCTCCGATTCTAGGGGGTAAGATCCGTTATTTCTGCAGTTTTCTGGATCTTACGAGGAGCTAGTTCTTGTTTCTTCCTTTTGTATAGGTAGTATTCTTTTTCCTTGCTCTTCTTTCTATCGTTCTTATTTTTTCGGTCCATCTGGGCGTCAAGTAGGTCACTATTTTCTACGTAGGTTGATATTGTAAGTTCTCATATTAAGTTTTCCGTTGATTGGGTTGTGAGTGGTATTTTTACGTTTTCATATTTTTTTGGGAGTAGTTGTAGTAAATATGGAGGTAGACCCGGTAGAGGCTTACATTAAACAGGGGGAAAGGTTAGGACTTAGGGATGCGAAGCTTTTTGACTATATGGAGAAGTGTAGGGATAGAGAAGATAGGGCGAGGGAGAGAGTACTAAAAGAGAAAGTGTTAGAGGTTCAGAGGGTGAAAGACGAGAAAGAGTTGGAGATTCGTAGACTTAGAGAGGAGAAAGAGTTGGAAATGCAGATACAGAGGGAGGAGAAAGAGCTAGAAATTCAGAGAGAGAGAGAGAAGAGAAAGACAGAATACTTAAGAAGGAGGAATTAGAGTTAAAGGAGAAGGAATTAGAAGCTCAGAGAGAGAGAGAGAGAAGAGAAGGAAAGAGCTCTTAAGAAACAAGAATTAGCGTTTCAGAGAGAAAAAAACGAGAAGTCTCTAGCGTTTCAGAGAGAGAAGGACGAGAGGGAACATGCTTTAAGAGAGAAGGAATTAGAGTACCAGAGAGAGAAAGAAGAGAAAGATAGGGAGGTACAACTACAGTTAGCTCGAGATGCGGGGTCTAAAGCAGATAGTGATACAGTAGGCCGGGGCATTTGGAATTTTCCTAAACTGCCGATGTTTAAAGAGTCCGTGGACTCTATTGACGCTTTTTTGTGTCGTTTTGAGTCTCATGCGCAGGCGTTGAGTTGGCCTCCTGCCAACTGGCCCGTTTTGCTTTCGTCTGTGCTAGAGGGTCAGGCCTTGAGTCTTTACCATAGTTTGACCGTTTCGGGGAACATAGAGTACGAGACTTTGAAGGAGTGTCTCTTGCAGAAGTTCCAGTGTAATGCGGAAGGTTTTAGGGAACGCTTGAGAGATTGTCGGCCAGAGACAGGGGAATCGTTTATGTCGTTTGGCAAACGGTTGTCCCATTTGCTCGTACGTTGGGTCGAGCTGTCAAAGATCGACCACACGTACGAAGCATTGTTCGATCTCATGTTGGCTGAACAGTTCTTTGGTAGCGTTTCCAAGGATCTAGCGGTATTCTTGAGAGAGCGTAACCTCAAGACTACGGACGATTTAGTACAGCACGCGGAGGCTTTTCGGATGGCGCATCCTACGAAAAACCTCGCGCGTAGGACCGAGACGCCGCCAGTCGGGTTGGTCGCTGCTGACACGTCTGGGGGTTACCGGGGCATCAATACTTTACGTGGAGCCCAGCTGGGTAACGGTAGAGGTACTTTGCGTTTTCGACGCGGTGATCGAGGTAACAGCAATGGCGGTAGCGATTCGTACGCACGTGGAGGGACTTCTTTGCGTGGGTATGGTCGTGGTCGTGTTGCGAGTTCGGACACGCAGTGTTTTTCTTGTCGTGGGTACGGGCACTTCAGTCGGAGCTGTCCGTACTACAGTGCAGGCGCGCAGTATGCTAGTTATCAAGAGCACGGCCATCTGGCTCATCATCATCATCATCATCAGTCCCTTGCCCGAACTGGGCGTTGGGGGGACTGAAAGGCAGCAGCAACAGACAGTGCTCTCCACTGAGTTCTATTTTGGGCGGTGGCAAGCAAGTCTGGCATCTCGAGTTCGGTCCATTCTTTTATGTTTGCGACCCAACTCTTTCTCTGACGACCTCGCCGACGACTTCCTTCGAGAGTGCCTTGGAGGATAGTCTTGGACAAGGTGTTGTGTCGGGTCACGTGGCCAAACCAAGCAAGCTTGCGCCGTTTCACGGTTTCCAGAAGGGGTTCATGTGGGCCCACCAGGGAAGTGACGATGCTCCGTACATATTCGTTGGTCTTGTGCTCGCGGTACGAGATGCGGAGCAACTTCCTCAGGCACTTGTTCTCAAAGGCCTGGATTTTCTTTTCTGAGTCTGCAAGCAGTGTCCAAGTCTCACAGCCGTAGAGTAGAATAGACACTACGAGGGACTGGCTCATCAAGGTCCTAATAATCCTGGTATGGTGGAGGGGCCGGTGCAGCCCACTCACGTAGCCAGTTTTGCGGTCCCAGTCGGGGAGGAACCACAGTTGGGCGCAGTGTGTTCAGATGACGGAGGTGGTTGCCTACCGCTTGTGGACGGTGTGGTAAATGGCTGTCTTGCTTCTATTCTCCGTGACTCAGGTACAACGACCGCGGGGGTCAGGCGTAGCCTCGTTAGAAAAGATCAGTACACGGGCGAGACACAGGAAGTAGTTTCGTTTGGAGGAAAGATAGAAGTTTTTCAGTTAGCTAAGATAGAAGTGGACACGGAGTTTTTCTCGGGTAGTCTGGTTTCTTGTGTCATCGACGAGCCGGTAGTTGATTTAGTTCTGGGTAACATGAAGGGTGTGCAGCCAGTCATCGGTAGAGTCGGAGCGATGAAGCGAGCTCACGATCCTCACGGTGCAGTCGCATCGGTGGCGACGAGAGCTCGAAGTAAGCGTAGTTGGGGACGGAGGGATCGTGTTATTTCCGTCCAGAATCAGGGGATCGGTCAGCGGGTGTGGCCCAATAGTCGGGTTGGCTGGAGACGGCATACTTCTGTTGCGGACAGAAATGCGGCTCAGCACCCAATAATATGTAGGTAGATCGGAGATCGAAGTCTCGCGATTGTGTGTTTTGTGTGTGGGCAGTCGTTAGATCGATTTCATTTCTTGAGGTTTTGGCGCGTTAGTTAGGTTTTCCAGTTCGCTGTGTGATCTGACGGTGTGCGTTAAGGCGTAAGGCTGTAATTTTCTTTCTTGTATTCTAGATAGTCAGTTAGTCCTTTCCTGTTTTCGGATAAATTTACGTCGAGTAGTCTTAAAAAAGAAACTCGGTCGTTTCTTTTTTTTCCCGAGGAAGGGGGAATTGTGATGAAGCTCTATGCTCGTGCATAGTGCTCATACATTAGGATTAGTACGGTACGGTTTTTGTATGGTTAGTACGGGATTTGTAGTGAGTTCTGTTTAGTGAGTTCTAGGTGGAAGCTGTGACTGTCAGAGGTCTAGTTTGGTTAGTGCGGGCTGTCTTTTCGTATGGAACGGTTGTGTTCGAGTTACCTAGCCCGCATTCCAAGACTCTGAAGCCTAGATTTCAGGTATGTTTCTATAAATGTAGTATTGATAGTTGTTTAGTTAAAGACAGTATGCGTGGTAAGATTAATGTGGTTGTATAGCGGTGTTCCGGTTTGGTTTAGTTATAGTATGTTAGAATTCGGTGAAGTAACCGGTGTTTTGTGTATAGTTGTTTACCGAGATAGATGACTAAAGGAATATGAAGTGTGTATGTCTAAGCCGCTATGAAGATAGTACGTGGCTGGTTAAGCAGAGTCTTTTCCAGGGTATAGAGTAATGTATAGCAAGAGTGTTAGGCTATAGTCTATTTCAAGATAGTGACAGAGATATGGGGGTGATACGAAGATAGTTTATGAAGCACGTGTGTGTGAATGAACGTGTGAGTTATTTGTATCAGCCAGGTTACGTGACGTTTCTCATTGATCCAATATGTTGTGTGTTTAGCAAGTGTTACGTTGGGACTTTTGTTGTCTATTTAGAGTTCTTGTAACGAGAGTGGAAAGACGGACGCCGAGACGTCGAGTCGCAGGTGGGACCTACGTGAGGTCATCCCTCCAGCTCTTCTGAGAGTGATTCTGACTGGGACCAAGAAACCCAAGTCAAAGTGAGAACTGAGTACCGTACGAGAACGAGGACGTCCGTGCCCGAAGAGACAGGACGGCAATAAGCTACGACGAAGGACTTTCACGCCTAGACATGAGAAGGACCAACGTAACCAGGCAACAACATCAAACAGGTTGGAGGCAATGTGAGACTAAAACCTAGCCTGGCAAAGATACTGTGATACGTGTGTGGTGTGATAGTAGAATATTGTATATAGTTGATAATCATTTAAGTCGTTCTTTTCATTTATACTGTATAAAGGTTACTTTAGAAAGGGAGCCCGTGTGTTTGTTTTACCGCATGAATGCGCCCGTCTGAGTCAGTGGCGGTGTATGCGTCTGTTGCGTGAGAGTCTGTGCGTACGACTGTGGGCAAGTCTGCGTGCGTTACAAACATGGAGTTTGTGAGTTTGAGTTTGTTTTGAGAGCTTGGAGGGGGGGGGGGCGATAGATACATGAGAAGATGAGGACCAGCCAGGGAGTGTTGCTACGGTCTCGACAGATTCAAAGGAGGGATGAGCAAAAGGAAGAGAATGAGAGAAGGAGAGGTGAGCGGAAAGACAGTCCCTGTAGATGATGGCAATGCCGCCCCCTCTGGAAGCACGCGGGAAGGAGGCCACGTTTCGGTAATCACGACAACATCTAGGTCATTGTCTAGAATGAAATCTGAAATCAAGTCGGCTTTGCCATCTTTGCAGACAGACTGTGCATTGAACAGACACAGTTTTAGGTTGGATGAGACAGAAGAGGAACAGGGAGAAAAAACGAACGAAGAAGAGGACGAAAGAGGAGGGTTGGGAAGGGGAAAGGAGGATGAAGGGGGGAAAGAGGAGGCAAGGGGGGAGGAAGAAAAGACGGGGAAGGAGAAGGTAAGAAAGAGGATACGGGAGGAAGTTGAGGGGGGGGGAGGGGAAGGGGGAGGAAGGAAAGTAGGAAAATATAAGGGAGGGGGAAGGGGAGGAGAAAGCAGGGGGGGGGGGACGAGGAGGAAAAAGCAGGCGAAGGAGGAGGAGGTGATGGGGAGGAGGGTGGGGGGAGAGGTGGCCGAGAAGAGCGGGCAGCGGTAGATGAGGAAGAGATGAGAAGAAATGGGAGAAGAAGGAAGGGATGGAGAGAAGACTTGGAGGCTGGGGGAGGCGGAATGGCATAGGAAAGGGGAAAGAATTGTGTGGTTGCTTGTGTTGTGGTGGGTTGTGCCTTCTGCTAATTCCACCCCTATGGCCTCTCTTTCGCGATCTACACACCGGTCTTAGTGCTGGCTTTCGTGTTATTGTGTAGGGACTGTTTAGAGAAACTTCATGTACAAGCGATCAAAAATCTCTCTAACTTCAGTAGCTGAACTGGCCCTTCGTCTGTCTTGTACTGTGTTTGTCTTAAATGGCGTAAATCCGTGTCTGTTACGTGAGTGTGTGTGTTGGGTTTCAGTTCGCGGCGCTTTGAGTCGATTTCCACAAAATTGAGAAAAAGCGCCTATATAATAACGGTATTATTATTATTATTATTATTATTATTATTATTATTATTATTATTATTATTATTATTATTATTATTATTATTATTATGTCTATGGCCACCAGCCCAGACGCTAAAAACGAAATACAGCACTGGCTAAGGTTGCAGTGAAGCCATAGGGAGGGCATCGAGTGAGGCTGCCTGGGGCGCAGCTCCACAGGGATGTCAAACGCAAGGAATGTGGACTTTTATCGTGGTGATTGTTTTATCTTATCAGCCCTGTGAAAATGCAGGCAAACTGTGTTTTTGCTGTATTGAATATTCTGTTTAGTGGTTCAGTTACAGCCAAACATTATGGTAGAGTACAAGTATTAGACTAACGCAAATCAAATGAGAAAAAGGTACGTTAGATTTATGTTCACAAACAGTGTGGATAGGATCGGTGGCTGGCTGACAATATTCGAAGTAGATAGCTTGTTTCAGTTTTTGAACCTTCACCACCATGGTGAAGAGTAAACATCTTGAACATCCTGTCTACTTCTAATGTTGTTAGCCAGCCTTCGATCCTGACCACACTGTTTATGTGAACTTAAATATAACGTAATTTTGCTCATTTGATTTACGTAGGTCTAACATTTGTATTATAGCGTTAATATAACGTTTGCAAATCAACGTTAGTCTAACATTTTCCTTCTAAGGCTAATCTAACGTTTGCAATCTAACGTCAGACTAATTACGTTACTCTAAAGTTTGCATGCTAGCGTTAATGTAAGGTAATTCTGCTCGTTTGATTAACGTAATTTTAAAGTTTGAATCCTACCTGAAATGGTTAGAATACAAACGTTACAAATTAGTAATTCAAATGAGCAAACTCAGTAATCCTAACGTAAAACGAACGTAAAACGAACGTAAAACGAACGTAAAACGAACGTAAAACGAACGTAAAACGAACGTAAAACGAACGTAGGAGCTACATCCATACGCTGTCGTTATTTAAAGTAGAAATGCTGTCAGGGTTGTATCCCAGAAACTATTCGAGATATTGTCTTCACATTTTGTGTGTATTTGGGAGCAGATGTTCATTTTATGACAACGCTCATACTTATGGCATTAACTCTGACGGACTGATTACACAAACAGCTTTACAGTGTTTACAGTACACGTGGAGTGCACGGGGCAGAAACATCGTCAGCGACAAAAACACACTTTCCTGAATCTGTTCGGGGACTCTTGGGGGAATTTTCTGCTTCTGGCGACCATTTTTCATAAGCAGAGTCATGAAGGTCATACTCAAGATCATCCAGGTCATGCTCAGAACCATGTTCAGGCCCTTCGTTATCTTCATCTTTGAAAATAAGACCAGGAACCTCCGGTGTAGTGAAATCACATTTTATACTTCGCGGCCATTTTTTAAGGGCTTGACTCCTTTAGACGGAAACCCCACTACACATTGCGTTATACCACTGTAAAATATTTCGGGGGGGTTGTACAAACCAAGGGGAATCACTCAGCGCTGGACAGACAAACCGTTAGATCCCCTGCCCCCGCTTATCAGGCACCCAACCGCCAGCCCACAGAGAAATACGCAGATATAGGACAGTCTCACTTCTCATCAAGTACGGGTTATCTTTCGCTGCTCTTTAGCGTAGGAGAACGCTCACTGAGTTCCGGCTGCTGTTTCGACAATGGCGTCAGCATTAATGGCTAGATCGGCAAAAGTATGTGGAGGTGGAAAACATTACTGTGTTATTTGCCATAACCACCGAGGAAAAATTATTGACTGAAGAGTTGTCAAGCTACATAGCTGTCTGTATTGTTTGTAAAAAAGTGTATCACATCGCACACTATCCGATGAAATGGCCTGTTTTTTTTTTATCGGCCGGCCGTACACACTCGAGCGACACAAGTCAGTCTGAATTTTTATGTCTAGTTCATGTGTGTTTCGAGGAAGTTTTGCTTTAAATTGCCGGTACTCCTCATCGCCAGCGGACCAAACCGTGGAGATAGTTATTTTGCGCAGCGTTTTGTTGCACGTATCTCGATCTCCGTTTAATCGTATCCCCCGTATAAACCTAAAGTATGTCAATGTAAAGGTGAAAAGAAAAAAGTCGAAAATTGGAAAACCAAGACAACGGAAAGCTTCGTCGATCCGAACCAGTTGCCGTCCATCGTTGTAAGAAAAACCAAACAAAACAAAGGAAGGGAAAGGGTAACACCCATATAAAAAGGGGAAGTTTGGAAAAAAAAAAAAAAGTTGAAGATCACACACGCCCATGATACAAAAACCGTATGAAAATATCAGGGCGTGAGTGAGACAACAACCTGCTGGCATCAGTAGGTAGGCCTTAGAGTCGGTAGTCCTAATCCCTACCAAAAATATGGGGATAGAACTTCAACGGAGATTTTGATACGTGCAACAAAACGCTGCGCAAAATAACTATCTCCACGGTTTGGTCCGCTGACGATGAGGAGTACCGGAAATTTAAAGCAAAACTTCCTCGAAACACACATGAACTAGACATAAAAATTCAGACTGACTTGTGTCGTTCGAGTGTGTACGGCCGGCCGATAAAAATCAGGCCATTTCATCGGATAGTGTGCGATGTGATACACTTTTTTACAAACATCATAAGTGGAGAGGGGGGTATATAATCATAGAAAGAGGTATATGGTCAGCTGGGTAGGGGTGGGAGGGGGGGGGGTGTTCTGGGCAACAGGACTTCCCTGGGTCCGACCCTGATGCCAACCAACCATCCCATAAGTTTATAGACGAAAACAAAAATGCACTATATTAAAACAAGCACATTAACGTTTTATTGGGTTTTTTTTGCAGATATTACTAAATTTTACAAGAACAATACATGCAGATACACTTGAGTGCATAATTTTAAAGTGAACTGATCCCTGAGACTGAGAGCTAAAAAACCTAAAATGAGGACCCAACAAATGTCATTGTACTCTGTGCTAAAAGTGTCTGTGTATACATTTTTTATACATTTTTTTCTTAAATCATATCATCTCATGTTACATCATTTTCAACTTCATACTCATTATTTGAAAGGAACTTTGACTATGACAATGAAATAGATGCTAGTAGTTAGCACTCAGCATTTTGTAAAAAAAAAAAATTAAATTAAATAATAATAAAGGGGACTGCTCGAAGTACGTTTGATAGCGCTACAAAATGCATAGGTACTCAAGTAAACAGACATTGATTTTTTTTATAAAGTTTATGAATTTGTTTTTAATATTAACAATTTCATGTACTTTATGCCATGTAGAATACTTTATTTATATCAGAAATCAGGGATAATTGATTTTACTTATATTACAAAACTACTAACTCGCAGATCAAATTTTACACACACACACACATATGACAATAATGTAATTTATAAACAGAGTCCAAAGCACAAGAAGCACATGCTGACAAATATGAAATATTTATAATATATCATATGGCAGTGGTCAGTGGAGTCAACTGTTTACTGACCTGCATCATTTCTTTCCACAGCATCATCGACAGCATCCTCACCATCTTTTCGCAGCAGAAATGTGCCTCTTGCTCTGCGCGCTAATTCTTCTTTTTTTCCACTGACAAGTTGTCCATGTTTTCGAAGAAAATATTTTAATTGTTTCACGTTCATGCGTTCTATGTCTGCTTCCATCTTGCCGGAACTCGGTGTAGCAAAGGGAGGATACTCGTGCTTAACTTCCTTATTACAAATGGGAAAGGGCTATAGTACAAGACGATCATTTGCATCCTCTAATTCACGGGGGGTGACGGGTAGGATGTTGAGTGTGACTGGAATCAGTCAGTTATGCTGGTGGAAACACTGTACCACGGGAAATACGGTCCTTCTGACGTGCCCCCTCCGTGTTGTCTGTAGTCCCGCGTGGCGGCCTACGGATACATGTGTGTTTTGTTTGGTTGTATTAACCAGACAATGCTTCCTACGGTCTGGTTTGCAATTGAAGATCATGCAGCGAATGGCGTAGCTCTGTGACGGATGGTGTAAGTCTGACATGAGTTGAGGATGATTAGAAGATTAAAGATAAAAACAGGGTGCTGGAGGTATGTGTTTAATTTTCCCATTCTTACCTGCCGTTCCATTGATGTAACTGCCCAGGCGAAGCCTGTAATTGTCACTGGCCCCGGCAATATAGAAAGAACTGTACATGGCGTAGATTTGGGTCCCGTCCTTGTCCCATAGGTCGACTCGCAGATCGTAGTTAGCGCTGGTGGTCATCAGGTTGATGTTGATCAGCCCTAGAATAATGAGGATATTGGTGTTTACAATAGAGGTGATGTAGTTAGCGCTGGTGGTCATCGTGTGGATGTTGATCATCCCTAGAATAATGAGGATATTGGTGTTTACAATAGAGGTGATGTAGTTAGCGCTGGTGGTCATCGTGTGGATGTTGATCATCCCTAGAATAATGAGGATATTGGTGTTTACAATAGAGGTGATGTAGTTAGCGCTGGTGGTCATCGTGTGGATGTTGATCAGCCCTAGAATAATGAGGATATTGGTGTTTACAATAGAGGTGATGATTATCTCATTCAGCCCGGACACACCACAGCAAGACATGGATCGAACATGACAGTTCAAGGGTGGTGCCATAATAACTTGGCGCCCTTAGGCGCCAAGCTTTCTGGCACCACCTTAAACTATCATGTTGAATGTAGAGGATGAGGGGGACGGGAAAGGGAAAAGGGAGAGGTGTGCGAGAGGCAAGTGCCGTTCCAGGATCTCTCCCATACCCTCTCTCTCACCTCGGATTTTAACTTCATCATTCTCAAGTCACATCCTTACCTCACACCAATGTTGACATAAGGTGCGCATAAGTCTGACAGATCTGACCCCTCTAGACTGTCTTGCAAAGTCATTTGCATGTCAATGAGAGGCTTAGTAAAAGTAGCCGTGACCTCGAAATTCATCTTAATCAAAAGCTGACATCATGTACGGAACCTATTAGTCACCCCCCCCCCCCCCCCAGCCTCCCTTCTCCTGAGGGAATTTAGGAGGTGGTTATTTCTGTCATCCTAGACCACTATGCTATCGGATTCACTTTGTCTGACCGTGATCATCCTCTGGATGTGGCCTTGGTGCATGTGTATATGTAGGTACTAGCGAAAATGGTGTTTTACGATCGTTCCCATGTTGTAGGCTCCCATAATAAATAACCATGGCTTTACTGACAAAAGCAGTGACGGACATGGACAGCCAAGACAGCAGTACATGCAAGGTCCTCAGATCTGCACAGCTTGCACAAAGTGAGGAGGACACTTAGAGAGTCATTCCTGCTATAGGCAACTTCATTAACCTATTTGAAGCTGAGAACAAGGATGTCCTGTACTGCCTGTTTTCAGCTGAACCAGCTTCACAGGACACAGAATATCTGAACTCATATGACTTTGGAGAGGGAGCTATGCAGGAACAATTGATGGACAACAAGCTTCAATGCAATAATCAAGAAACTGAATTTCAAGACATTTTCCATAGCCGTCTAGACGGCAACAGTCACACGGCAGTCAAAGAATCGAAGCAAGGCACGGCGGATAAAATAATGTCTTTGGTCAGCTTGTTTTTATTGCAGTCAATCATCACATCAACATGGAGAGTACTCAGTTATCAGCTAGGTCCAGTATCCTGGACACGCTGCGGGAGGAGAAGGAGCACCCGCAGATGACGTGACCAGGCGTTTACACTATCTGGAACTAGATAATCAAACGTCTGATAGACCCAGTCAGAAACAACAACACCACACCCCACCCCGCCCCCACCGCAAGCACACAAGGAACTAGCTGAAAGTGGCAGCCTGTTTAAACAGTTTCCAAAGTAACCGCGAGCAGATTTCTGCCACCCACTTTCAGTGAAGAGTGTTGAGAGAGCGAGGAGGGCTCCACTTCCCTTTACTTGTTAAAAGGAACCTCCAGAAAGATTCCAAGAAGCTAGAAAACCTTCTTGCCTTATGACAAAACAAAAACAATAACAAACAAATATTCACGATTTTCTTTCTTGAAAAATGCCAAAAGGGCATCAACAAACTTAGGTACGAGAAAGAAAGTTTCTGAAGTGCTGACGTATTTCTTTCTGCATTGGGTTGTTTGTCTGAATCACACAGATCTTTGTCTACCGCCCTGAAAATACGATAGACCTTGAGATGGGGCTGGGTGGAGCACTTTCCGTAGCATGCAAATGACGAACATAGGCTTTGACAGTGAAGTAACACGACAAAAATGACGTCATGTCTTGCTACGCTAACCACGCTGTTGAACGTACATTTGGCGACAAGCGCCGTGTATGTGTGTGTGTGTGTGTGTGTGTGTGTGTGTGTGTGTGTGTGTGTGTGTGTGCCTGCGTGCGTGTGTGCGTGTGTGTGTGTGTGTGTGTGTGTGTGTGTGTGTGTGTGTGTGTGTGTGTGTGTGTGTGTGTGTGTGTGTGTGTGTGTGTGTGTGTGTGTGTGTACATGAGTAGTATCTCCGGTGCTTCTGTACGTATAGGTCTGAAATTTTAGAAAATGCTTTGATCGAGATATATTTCACAGAGCGTCCGAGCATATTCAAATTGGGTGACACGTTCAAGAGAAAAATTGCAGTTTATATAAAGACGGTTGACCCACATCTGAGTCCGTAATTTTGTTCTATTCACTTGGATTATTGCACGTAGCTAGATTGGAGATAAACATTACATGAGTTCGTAATCAAGCGTTGTACCTCTTCAATTGTTTGAAAAATAATTAATTCACTTTTGCAAGTTTTGGAGGAACTAATTATGCTCCCTGGAACGTCAGAACATTAAGAACGCCTGGAAAGGTAGAGGAACTGACACACGAAATGAACAGATGCCATTGGACCATCCTAGGACTGTGCGAAGTACGATGGAAGAACCTTGGGGAAACATCAACCCAGCAAAACCACAAACTGTATTACAGTGGCAGAGAAGACAAACACGAACAGGAAGTCGGATTTCTCGTCCACAAAGACAGGGTGAACACTGTCATCAGTTGTCCGCCAGTCTCCAGTAGGCTTATCACCATACGCTGGAGGGCAACTCCATTCAATATCATCATTGTACAAGTTTACGCCCCAACAACAGCCTATGGCAATGAGGAAATAGAAGACTTCTAACTGCAAGAAGTCCTGGACCAGACCCCCAAGAAATACATTCTTGTGGTGCAGGGAGACTGGAATGCCAGAGTAGGAAATGGATGCTGCTAGGAACTGGAAAAGCACATGCGGACGCTACTGCAACGCTTAGACCAACGAAAGAGGCTTAAGGTTCCTGGAATTTGCCAGCTCAAATGATCTAAAGCTGATGAACACGTTTGGCCCACACAAAGCGTACAGACGGTGGACATGGCACAGCGCGAACGAAGAGCACCATAACCAAATTGAATACATCATGGTAAAGACACGCTTTTAAACCAGTGTGAACATTGCCAAGACAAAAGGTTTTCCAGGGGCGTCAATACTTAACGTGGAGCCCAAATTGTGAACGTTAGGGGTAGTTTGCGTTTCCGACGTGGAGATAGATGTAACAGCAATGGCGGTCGCGATACTTACACACGGGGAGAGAAATCCGGGCGTGGGTACGGTCGTGGTCGTATTGCGAGTTCGGACACTCAGTGTTTTCCGTGCAATGGGTACGGTCATTTTGCTCGTAACTGTCCTAGCAATGGTTCGAACACTCAGTGTTTTACCTTTCAGGGGTACGGCCATCTGGCTCATCAATGTCCTAGCAATACTGGTATGGTGGAGGGGGCGGACACTCACATGGCCAGTTTTGCAGTCCCAGTCGGGGAGGAACCACAGCTGGGCGGAGTGTGTTCAACAGAGGGGGGTGGTTGCGTGCCGCTGGTGGACGGTGTTGTAAACAGATGTCTCGCTTCTGTTCTCCGTGACTCAGGTACAACGACGCAGGGGTCAGACGAAGCCTCGTTAGGAAGGATCAGTTCACAGAGGAGACGCAGAAAGTGATTTCGTTCGGAGGGAAGTTAGAAGTTTTGCCTTTGGCCAAGATAGAGGTTGACACGAAGTTTTTCTCAGGGGATCTGTTTTCTTGTGTCATCGACGAGCCATTAGTTGATTTAGTTCTCGGTAATATGAAGGGTGTGCAGCCAGTCATCGGTAGGGTCGAGGCGAGTAAGCGAGCTCGTGTTCCTTGCTGTTCAGTCGCATCAGTCGTTACGAGAGCTCAAAGCAAGCGTGCTCGTGAGCAAACGGTCCGTGTTGCCATTAGGGATAAAGATATCGGTCAGCGGGTTTGGCCCAACAGTCGGGTTGGTCAGAGACGGCATAGTTCTGTTGCGGACAGAAATGCCGCTCACCACCCCGTCGTTAGGCTGTGTTTAGTTCTTTTAGATGTGGTAGGATAGTGTATTACGTCGAGTAGTCTTAAAAAGGAACTTGTCGTTTCTTTTTTTCCCGATGAAGGGGGAATTGTGATGAAACTCTATGCTCACACAAAGGGTTCACACAGTAGGTTTAATACGGTACAGTTCTTTTTTAACGGTTTGTTGGTGCCGATAGTCCGTGAGGCCCGTGGCCCACGTGGAATTTCTAAGGAACGTTTACCACGGGGAGTTTTTAGTGAGTTATAGGCGAGAGCTCAGTCTGTCAGAAGTCTAAATACGTTAGTGCGGGCTATACTGTCAGTGTGGGCAGACGTGTGTGAGATACCTTAGTCCGTATTCCAAGACTCTGAAACCTAGAATTCAGGTATGTTTTTGATATGTATTATTGATCTCTTGGATTGACTTCGCGAACGAAGATTCTATAGGTGTTGTCCACGACGTCTGCAGGTATGCTCGTGACTGCGGAGGCCAATCCGGGACAGGCAGGTTCGACCACAGTGGCTGCAGAGGGAGGTCTGGCCAGGGTTCTGAGTTGCGGCATCTCTGCTTTTTCTCCTGAGCCGATTGTCTTTAAGGCTAGCTCTGCGAGAGTCCTCAAAGGAGACAGCTGCCTTGTAAATGGTGGAGCGCCAGGTGTCACGGTGCGCAGCAAGTAAAGACCACTGGCGGTGGTCAATTTGGCAGGCACTAAGTGACTTCTTGAGACAGTCTTTGTATCTCTTCTTTGGTGCCCCTCTGTCTTTGTGTCCAGTGGCGAGCTCGCCGAACAGGGTGATCTTGGGTAGGCGATGATCCTCCATCCTGGAGACGTGCCCAGCCCAGCGGAGCTGCGTCCGCAGCAGCAAAGCCTCTATGCTCACAGTTTCTGCCTGTTCAAGGACCTCGACGTTTGTGACATAGTCACTCCTGTGAATGCCAAGGTAAGTATAAAGGCAGCGCTGGTGGAAGCGTTCGAAGAGTCGTAGTTGGTTGCGGTAGAGGGCCCAGGACTCGGAACCGTACAGCAGGGTAGTGAGGACGACAGCTCTGTACACGCTGATCTTGGTGCCTTTTTTCAGCTGTTGATTTTGCCACACCCGCTTGTATAGACGCCCGAAAGCGCTGTTTGCTTTTGCCAGCCTGCTGTCCAGCTCCTTGTCCAGCTTGGCGTCTGACGTAATGATGCAGACAAGGTAGGTAAACTGGTGCACTCACTAATTTTAGTTCAGACTCGCCGATGGTGATGTGGGGAGGGCGATGCTGTACCTTGGGTGCCGGCTGATGGAGGACCTCTGTCTTTTTCAGACTGACCTCGAGTCCAAAGAGCTGGGCAGCGTCTGCGAAGCAGGATGTGATGCACTGCAGGGTGCACTGTGTGTGCAACTAGGGCAGCGTCGTCAGCAAAAAGCAGCTCACGAATCAGTTGGTCTAGGGTTTTGGTGTGGACCTGCAGTCGTCTGAGGTTGTCAGGCTGCCATCGAGACGATACCTGATGTACACTGCATCGTCATCGTCGAGGTCCACTGTGGCCTGTTTTAACATCATGCTAAGGAAGATGGTGAAAAGGATTGATTGTACATTGCTTAACGTCCCGATGATAGTGAACAGGGTCGGTGCCAGCACACAGCTCTGCTTCACACCGGTGAAAATGGGGAATGGTTCTGAGAGGGCATTGTTGAGTCTGACCTGGCCTTGCTAGTCCTCGTGTAGCTGGACGATCATGCTGAGGAACTTTGGTGGACAGCCAAGTCGCTCCAGGATCTGCCACATGCCTTGCCTGCTCACAGTGTGGAACGCTTTTGTTAGTTCGACAAAGGTTACGTACAGCCCTTTGTTTTGCTCGCGGCACTTCTCCTGAAGCTGTCTCAGCACAAAGACCATGTCGGTGGTGCTCCTGTTGGCTCCGAAGCCACACTGGCCCTCTGGGAGGTGGTCTTCTGCAATGGCAGGTACCAGCCGATTCAGGAGCAGCCTTGCAAGAATTGTCCCGGCAATGGACAGCAGGGTAAATCCACGATATTTGGAGCAGGCAGAGTGATGACGACTGTACAGGGTGATGACGACTGCATTGCGGAGATCCTTTGGTAGTGTTTCTTTCTCCCAGCAGCAGAGAAAGATGCCATGGAGCTTGTTGTGCAGCGGTGGGCCTCCATGTGTCCAGATTTCTGGTGGGATTCCGTCAAAGCCTGCTGCTTTGCCACTCTTGAGCTGGTGGATGGCTGTGAGGGTCTCTTTAGCAGTGTGCGGTTCGTCCAATTCAACCTTTACTGGGAGGTGTGGGATTTGGAGGATGACTGCTTTTTGAACAGTGCGCTCAGCGCTGAAGAGGTCCTGAAAGTATTCCGACCAGCGGTTCAAGATGGAGTTATTATCTGTGAGGAGTGCCTGTCCATCAGCGCTTTGCAGGGGACTTTGTATCAGGTGCCTGGGGACATACACTGCTTTCAGTGCTTCGTAGAAGCCCCTGTAGTCACCGTTGTCAGCGCAAAGCTGGGTCCTCTGTGCGAGTCTGGTCCACCACTCGTTCTGGAGATCTATGAGCTTGTGCTGGAGACTGCTGCAGACGAGGCGGAAGGCAGACTTCTTCACAGGGCAGGAAGGCTGGGCTAGGTGGGCCTGATGGGCGGCTCTTTGATTTGCTATGAGTTCCTGGATCTCTACGTCGTTTTCGTGAAACCAGTCTTTGTTCCTCTTTCTAGCGAAATCCAAGACTTCTGCCAAGGATTTTGCGATAGCAGTTTTTAGTTGTTCCCTAGAGTGTTTCAGGGGAGGAGTCTGCTGGGTCAGCTGTGTCTGTGAGCCTGCGCTGTAAATCTGTCTTTTTGATATGTATTATTGTTGTTTTTGATAGGTATTATTGATTGTTGCTCAGTTAAAGACAGTATGCGTTGGTAAGAGTAATTCGGTTGTGTTGTGTTGACCGGTTTGGTTCAGTTATGTTGGTTTGAAATTCAGTGAGGTAACCGGTGTTTTTTGTATACAGTTATTTACCGAGATGGATAACTAAAGGAATGTGAAGGGTGTATGTCTAAGTCGTTATGAAGGTAGTACGTGGCTAAGTATAGTCTTTTCCAGGGTATGGGATAACGTACAGCAAAAGTGTTAGGTTATAATCTGTTTCAAGATAGTGACAGAGATGTGGGGGTGTTACGAAAGTAGTTCGGGTTATGAAGCACGTGTGTGTGTGTGTGTGTGTGTGTGTGTGAACAAACGTGTTATAATCTGTTTTAAGATAGTGACAGAGATATGGGGGTGTTACGAAAGTAGTTCGGGTTATGAAGCACGTGTGTGTGTGTGTGTGTGTGTGTGTGTGTGTGTGTGTGTGTGTGTGTGTGTGTGTGTGTGTGTGTGTGTGTGTGTGTGTGTGTGTGTTTGTGTGTGTGTGTGTGTGTGTGTGTGTGTGTGTTTGACCGAACCTGTGAGTTATTTGTATCAGCCAGGTTACGTAATGTATCTCATATTATCCAATATGTGTGTGTGTTTAGCAAGTGTTACGATTTAGAACTTTATTACTGTTCAGAGTGCTTGTCCGAGGTTGGAGCGACGGACGCCAAGACGTTAGTCACCAGGGATCTAATGCGAGGTCATCTCTCCATCTCTTTACTCGGGGAGTGAGCGACCGGTGCCGAGACACTTGGGTCACAGCGAAGATACGGTACGAGTAACGAGGACGTCCACGGTACGAGAGACAGGACGACTCAGGAGCGTACGAAGGACTTGCACGCCTAGACGGGAAAGGACTGAACGTAACCAGGCGAGAACACCGAACAGGTTGGAGTGTGAGAGACTACTACCTAGCTTGGCATTGATATTGTGTATGTGTTTGCGATGTTTGGATGCTGGTAGTGAGGAAGGTATAGTGTAAATAGTTTGATATTCTTTTCAGCGTTTTATTGTTTACTTTTGTATAAAAGTCTTCGTTAGAAAGGAAGCCCATGAGTTGCGTTTTACCTCATGAATGCGCCCGTCTGAGTCAGTGGGTGTATGCGTATGTTGTGCGAGAGTCTGTACGTGCGACTGGGGGCAAGTCTGCGTGCATTACAAGCAGACATTAGAAGCGACCATGACTTAGTAATGATGACCTTCCGACTCCGCCTAAAAAACAATGAATCAATGGATCTTTATTTTACAACGGTGAAGATATTATCACAGTCAGTGACTATATCATTGTTCGTACCTGCCGTTGCTAAAACTACGACTAAGTACAAAAGATACACAAAACAGGGACATCAAAGCTGTTACGATTGTGGTTGTGTTGTTTTGTGATAACGTGCATACATAAATCGTAGGAAACGATCCGATATTTATTTGAGCTATCATGATTACGAAACACGTACCTTTTCAGTAAGTTTCACTTTCGTTTACGCATAGTGCGGAATTGATTATCTTTTGACACACGGAGTTGAGTCCCGAAGAGTCTAGAAACCGCTCGAGTGTTCACCACTGTTTACTGTGCGCATGAAGTTTAGCGGTCAGTATTGTGCCTTAGTCGTGTACCTTCCAGAGGATGGGCGCAAGGTCGTGACCTGTCTGGCCTACTTTTGTGTGACGTCGTAACGCGCGGGGATTTCCCAACATAGGGGCTGGAAATAGCAGCCAGATTTTCTTGTGGACTATTCTAGTGTAATGTTTATCGTTGATATTTAGGAGTTTTAGTTGCGTATTTTGTTCTGATTGGTTGTGTTGTACGAATTTCCTTGATTATTTTGGAAAGCATTCCACTATAAACGGATCGTGTTAGGAAGCACGTGTGTACATTGTTCATTTGTAAAATTGCGATGTAACAGCGTCGGTACATTGTTCAGTTGTAGAATTGCGATGTAACAGCGTCGGTACATTGTTCAGTTGTATAATTGCAGTGTATCGTTAGCGCATTGATACTGAGAGAGCGCTACACAAGATATTGTGAATCTTTGTCAGTGGCGGAGTTATGCAGTGAATGGTGATGTACATTGTATGAGAGAAGCATTGTGTCAAAGTGTGGACATTTTGCAGAGATGACTTTGTATAAGTGTTGGCGCATTTGTGAACGCATTTCGTGGAGATCGCATCGCTGTAATAAAATATTGTTGGAACTGGTACTCCAGTATTGTCTACAACCTTAAGCCAGTGTGACGGGTTGCAGCTGAATGGAGTTTCTTTAAAAGAACCTTACGTGCGTGCCGTATGGTGTGATATCATATTTTGACCACGATCCAACCAAGTAACAAAAGCACAGTGATACAAAATATACAGTCCACTAAGAGCAAACACACGCATGCAATATGTAATTAGAAATTGCAGAGACATGAAACTTTTGTCATACCAGGTTTAACCCCTTCAGGGCTGACGCACAACAGCAGGAGATGTGTCGACCATGATAATTCAAGGGTAGTGCCAGATTAGCTTGGCGCCTGTCTCTACATTTTCTAATTACATTTGTATTTACATTTGCCGCATCACTTTTTACCCTGAATATACTCACCGAGCCAAAATTCTCCGTTCAAACATCCAAAGCCGTTTTCATAGTCAGTCCAGTGACGGTTAAAGTCAATGGACCCGTCCTGCCTTCTCTGGATTAGCTGTAAGGAAAGTTAGAAAACACACACACACACACACAAACACACACACACACACACACACACACACACACACACACACACACACACACGCAAGCATGCACGCACACGCACACACATACCACGCACACACATACACACACATGCACGCACGCACGCACACATACATACATACACACATACACCATCACATACATACACACATACACCATCACATACATACACACATACACCATTACACACACACACACACACACACACACACACACACACACACACACACACACACACACACACCACAATGACCATCGCCACATCCAATCACCAAAATATAGGACTATATTTAATTTTACTTTGACAACTGCTAGTCAACGAAAACACCAATAAGAACAACAACACCATGGTAATACTAAATAATACCACCCCCACCCCCTCCCTCACCCCATCCACCACCCCCCCCCCCCCCCCCTTCATCCATATAGCGGCGCAAAATTGGTGGCAACAGAACACCATAAAACGAATAGGACTAAAAAATGCGGGTTTCCTTCTGCGCGACGAGACAGCGGTGCGATTGTGGTTCGACAGACGACTGACGCGCGAGAATAGTGTTATCGCTACATTCAACCAAACAACAGCCATTTAGCCGCGATTCCACTGTGCAGCTAGCACTGCTTTCAGCACGCTGCAACAAATCGCTAAATTGTAGCCAACTGAACTCATTCTGCCCGCGACACACCACACCAAGATATGGCCAGACCATGTTAGTTCAAGGGCGGTGGCATAATAGTACACAAACCAAGAGAAATCACCCAGCGCTGGACAGACAAACAGTTAGATCCCCTGCCCCCGCCTATCAGGCACCCAATCGCCAGCCCACAGTGAAATACGCACGTATAGAACAAGACGATCATTTGCATCCTCTCGCCAAGCTATTCTACCACCACCCTTGAACTATCATGGTCGATTTGTCTCCTGAACTGTAATGCACTCTTCAGATGATAACTGCAAAATGTGGGTATTTCGTACCTCGGGCACAGTGAGATAAATACGGACGCAGTGTAGCCTGTCACTTCGCTATATGTACACAAAGTCCGCACGCCACTTCATCATTATTTATCATTGTTGAGTACCCCAAGGAAAATGTACCATGCAGATAGAGCAACCTCTGGGTCGTTGGACTCGGTTACTGCGTCAAAGCACACATTACTAAGATCATGTAAAAATGCTTTTTGGTTAAAATGTTTAAAAGAGCGATATGTTACGGTGATATGACCTTTCTTTTTAGTCTTTGGAATTTGCGCAACCCAGTTACACACTACAGGGAAATGATCGCTAATGCTCAAGTCGGGAACATAAACGTCAGTCACAGATTTAGGGTTATTGGTATAAATATGGTCTATGAGAGTGGACGATGCAGCAGTAATCCTAGTGGGTGACTGCACCAGCTGCACCAGCCCAAATAAGGAAGATGTTGTTTTCCATGCGGTGTAGGGTTTCAGTAAATTGCAGTTGACATAGATCGACTATGACACCTCCCCAGCCCCCCCCCCCTCCCCCAAGTATTGAAATCGGCTAATGGGAATCTGTGTATTTTGCATGCTCACTTTACATCCTTATTAGATCCTTCAGATGAGTAAGTAAATTGTATCATCATCATCAACAATAGTAACAGCAACAACAGCCACCTACCGTCCACCCCCCGCCATTTGTCGTCTGGTCACAGTAGACAGAAATCTTGTTTCCCGCCACCACGATGGTCTGAATCCCGTTGTCAGGGAAGGAACGTTTCACCTCTAGACAGTTGGAGGGCCTAGAACTATCCGCAACCCCCACACAGTTGCTTGGCCCGCATGTTGCTGCAGAAAAGTTGCATGCATGTAACATTTTAAACCCTCCAGTTGCCAATCCTGTAATTTGGAGCTGTCTTTAATTGAAGTTCAAGAGTGTTGCCAGAGTAGTTTGTAGCAGTTAGTAGGTAGGTCTAGTTTCCTCATTTGACGGAAACGCTTCCGTGTCTTAGAAAGTGCTGGATAAGCAGGCAAACCTGCAGAGTAGCAATCGCGTTCAATACAGTCTGAATTGAATGTCTTGTGTTGTTTGCCATCATTGTGTCATATATTCAGCGGTCACGAAAAGATTGTTGTAGGTTTAGACGGAGGAGGTTTTGGTTGATCCTCCTCGTTTCCTCTGCTGAATTTTGTCTGACAGCATCTTGAAGTGTTTGTCTGAATAAAATGAAAAGCAACCGAAACTATTTCTTGTTCAATGTGTTTTTCTTTTGTCTGTAGTAAGTACCTGACAAAAACAATACAACTGCAAAAATAGCGAATACTACTACTACTACTACTACTACTACTACTACTACTAATACTACTACTATGATTATGTGTTTGTACCGTTTTCATCATTTACAAGTACGTTACAATGACTATAAAAAGAGACATTGCTTTTAAGTCTCTTCTGTTTAAAGGAGTGACTTTTTAGAATGGGTCGCGGTGGGGCGATTTCAGAACAAACCCGTGACGTTAAAGGCGTGCAGACCTCGGACTCTGACAGTGAAGTAACACACTAGAAATTACGTCATGTTTAGCTACGCCGGCACCCGCGCTGCTGAACGTACATTTAGCGGGAAGCGCCGTGTGCATGTGCGTGTGTGTGTGTGTGTGTGTGTGTGTGTGTGTGTGTGTGTGTGTGTGTGTGTGTGTGTGTGTGTGTGTGTGTGTGTGTGTGTGTGTGTGTGTGTAGACACGAGTATCTCCTGTGTTTGTGTACGTACGCACAGACCTGAAACTGTATGTAATGCTTTGATCGAGGTATATTTCGGAGAGCATCCGAGCATACTTAAATTGGCTGATTCCTTAAAGAGGTAAATTACCATTTATATGAAGTCGGTTGACCACCATTTCAGCCCGTAAGTTTTGTTATATTCACTTGGAATTTTGGATAGCTAGCTGGGATATAGACATTGGATGAGTTCGCAATCCAACGCTGTGCCGCTTCAACGTGTTGAATGATAATTAATTCATTTCAGCAAGTTTTGGAGCCACGTTGTACTTCCATCAAACAGTCAGCCCTGAGAGAAACCCTGGCCGGGGCTTCAGTTTTTTTATGTTATTATTTATTATTTATTTATTTATTCATTTTTTATATGAATATTATTTTTAGGGGGGGGGGGGGGTTGTGGTGCTCTAGAACCGAGGCCCCGAAGCCAACGGCTGGAAATCAGTGGCGCACTGACTTAGCTGATAGGATGGCGGTGGGGCACAAGATATTTGGGACCCTCACGCTCTCGGAACGTCTTAATTAAATGCAGGTTTCGTCGCGCTCCTTTGCTTGGGGTAGGTTGTTTTCGTCGTTAGACTGGAAGAAATCTCCAATTTTGATCACGTGATGCTTGCATCTAAACCGCAGAGTTGTCTTGGTACACGTATTAGCTAGTGGTGCAGAATTACTTAATATTGTTCTCTTTATTCCCCGTAAAGAGCCTTCCCAAGTATTACAGCGTTTTCATCAAGCTCTGAGGAAACAATGATGTACTTTTCTGACAACTGTATGTGATAGCTGTCGTGCACCGACTAGAACATCGTCTTAACCTTGTACTATAGTCGGACTTTGGACTTGTTTCATGCCAGCATATGACTATCTAAAGAAAAGCGTGCAGATGAACTGTGGAATTACTAAACATGTGCTATTCCGGGCTCTATCTTACATTATTCACAGACTAAAGCACTGCCATATTTTCTTCATTGTGACTGACTCCATAGAAGAGCGTGGAAGCACACAGAGAAGCATTTACCAGCGAGCTTTACTACCACCGCGTTGGTCGTGTTCATGTATCACGTACTGCCTGGCCCGCCCGACCTTCGCTGTTGACAGATATTTCCCAACAAGCGGCGTGCCAGTGAAAATGACTGTGTGTGGGGGTGCTGGTTTTATTTCATTATAATGACTCATGACTGTTACCATCATGAAATTATGTGTTATAAATGATGTTGACGGAGCGGCGCCTCTGTGCTATAGCGACGGGCCTCCAGGTGCAGCTTTGACCGTTGTTTTATGTTGCCTAGATCGGAGATTATTTTCCTTTCGACGGTAATTTGTTTCGGTTGTTAACTTGTATTTTTATGCACTAGATATAGTCAAATTAGGAATTTAACAAAAGAGCATATACCAGTGTGTTCAGGAGAAATAGGGCTGTCTTAGCTTTCTGTTTTTGTCAGGGAGGTTCGGGTCGGGATGAGGCCACTGGCGCTGGCAATTAGGTGCCTTGGCGACGGGCTTCACCCGTCCCGAGTCATTGTCCATTTTGTAGCTCTGTTATTGTAATTTGTGGAATGAGCGAGTGAGTGAATGTGAGCAGCATCTGCTGTGGCTAAACAATCTTTGCTGCGTATAATTATTTTCTATCGCAGCAACATTAAAGTCATCTTGAATCTTGAATATGAACTGCAAAAATGAGGCGTCAAAGGAATTATGAACAAGAGTCTGACGTCATTTTGCTGTCGAGTGACGTAAATCTTTTTCTTTTTTTTTACCAATGGGTAGGCCATCGAAACCGATTTTTTGTCATTGTGCTTGACTTCTATTTGTGGGTGCGGGTGTGGCTGGCCAAGCCAATCCTGGAGAAACACCTGCGAGGGCAATGGGGGCACTGGAACGTAGCTGTGGGGAGAGTCGTCGCTGTCTTTCTGCGAGCTCTGGCACTGGTGAACCGTTCGCGCCGATTGTGTTCAAAGAGCATGCAGGTTTTCCTGGTGGCGGCACGCCAGCCGGATCTGTCTTGTGCTTGTGTTTCAAGTTCCTTTACCGGGAAGACACAGTACTTGAGGCTGCCTCTTATGCAGTCTTTGATGCGTTTCTTTGGCCGTTCTTGCTTCCTGTGGCCTTTTGAGAGTGCACCATACAGGAGTTGGCGTTGCATGCGAGAATCATCCATGTGTATGACTTGATCTGTCCAGCGGAGTTGTGTCTTTAACATCAAGGCTTCAACACTCACTAAGCCAGCATTGTCCAGGACTTCCAGGTTTGTCAACTTGTCTTGCCATTTGATTCCCAAGAGTGAGCGAAGGGATCTAGTATGGAAATATTCAAGCTGCTTGAGGTGCTTTCTGTACAGCGTCTATGACTCACAGCCGTAGAGGAGGCTGGGGAGAACTACTGCCTTGTAGACTTTGATCTTGGTGGAGAGCTTGACGTTGTTGTTATTCAACACACGAGTGTGCAGGCGACCTAGGGCTTGCCTGGCTTTGCTGATGCGAGCTGCGATTTCCTTGTCGATAGTACCGTCAGAAGAGATGATGCTCCAAAGGTACATGAACTGGTCGACAGTCTTCAGCTCGGTGCCTTCGATGTACACTTTGGGGAGGGGGGGGGGGGGCTCTTGTGCCTATGGCTGGTTGGTGCAGGACCTCGGTCTTGTTAAGAGTGATGGTGAGGCCAAACATTCAAGAGGCTTCCGAGAACCTGTTGGCGATGGTCTGGAGGTCAGACTCCGTGTGTGCCATCAGCGCACATTCATCGGCAAACAGCGCCTGAAGGATCACTCTCTCGATGGTCTTGGTTCTGGCGTTCAGTCGACGGAGGTCGAAGAAAGAGCCGTCTAGTCCGTACTTCAGGTACACTCACTTCTCAAGGTCGCGACCTGCATGGGTCAGGACACACGTAAAGAACAGGTTGAACATCATGGGGGCAAGAACACAAACTTGTTTTACACCGCTGGAAATGTGGAAGGGTGCGGATGTGTCGCCGTTTGACTGGACAACTCCTACCATTCCATCATGGAAGCGGCGGATGATGTTGGTGAACTTTCTGGGGCAGCCGAGCTTTGCGAGGATTACCCAAAGCGCTTCTCTGTTCACGGTGTCGAATGCTTTGGTCAGATCTATGAAGACAGCGTAGAGGTCCATGTGCTGCTCAATGCATTTCTCCTGGACCTGTCCCACAGAGAAGACCATGTCGACTGTGCTGCGGCGGGGTCTGAAGCCACACTGAGCCTCTGGGAGTGCTTCCTCAGATACGGAGCTGATCAGGGGGTTGAGGATGACTCCTTGGAGTTGCTGGATTCATCAAAGTGTTCAAGTTCGTTTGCTTTGCCGTCCCACCAGGTGTCCTGCATGTTGCGGAGCTCTCTCTGGACTTTTCTCTGGAAGTGTTTGAAGCGGTCTTTCTTGGACAAGGAGTTGATGTCGTTCTGCCACTCGATGAAGGCACTGCGCTTTTGCTCCAGTAGCTAGTTGATATCTTCATTGTACTCATCAAACCAATCCTACAGTGGACCTCGACGATGACGACGCAGTGTACATCAGGTATCGTCTCGATGGCAGCCTGTTCAACCTCAGACGACTGCAGGCCCACACGAAAACCCTAGACCAACTGATTCGTGAGCTGCTCTTTGCTGATGACGCTGCCCTTGTTGCACACACACAGAGAGAGAGAGCCTTACAGCGCATTATGTCCTGCTTCGCAGATGCCCCCAGCTCTTTGGACTTGAGGTCAGTCTCAAAAAGACAGAGGTCCTTCATCAGCCGGCACCCAAGGAAGAGCATCGCCCTCCCCACATCACCATCGGCGAGTCCGAACTGAAGTCTGTACACCAGTTTACCTACCTTGGCTGCATCATCACGTCAGACGCCAAGCTGGACAAGGAGCTGGACAACAGGCTGGCAAAAGCGAACAGTGCTTTCGGGCGACTATTCAAGCGGGTGTGGCACAATCAACAGCTGAAAAAAAGGCACCAAGATCAGCGTGTACAGAGCTGTCGTCCTCACCACCCTTCTGTACGGTTCCGAGTCCTGGGCCCTCTACCGCAGCCAACTACGACTCCTCGAACGCTTTCACCAGCGCTGCCTGCGTACCATCCTCAGCATTCACTGGAGTGACTATGTCACCAACGTCGAGGTCCTTGAACAGGCGGAAACTGTGAGCATCGAGGCTTTGCTGCTGCGGACACAGCTTCGCTGGGCGGGGCACGTCTTCAGGATGAAAGATCATCGCCTACCCAAGATCCCTCTGTTCGGCGAGCTCGCCACTGGACACCGAGACAGAGGGGCATCAAAGAAGAGATACAAAGACGGTCTCAAGAAATCACTTAGTGCCTGCCAAATCGACCACCGCCAGTGGTCTTCGCTTGCTGCGGACCGTGACACTTGGCGCTCCACCATTCACAAGGCAGCCGTCTCCTTTGAGGACTCTCGCAGAGCTAACCTTAAGGACAAGCGGCTCAGAAGAAAAAACAGAGCTGTCGTAACTCAGAACCCTGACCAGACCTTCCCCTGCAGCCACTGCGGTCGAACCTGCCTGTCCCAGATTGTCCTCCGCAGCCACGAAAATGCCTGCAGACGACGTGGGCAAGCCCTATAGAATCTTCGTTCGCGAAGTCAAGCCAAGAGAGACTCAACAAACCAATCCTGGTGTACTCTCTGCTTGGGTCCAAGCACGTCCTTGGCAGACTCCGTCACCATCCCCTTGAACTGGTTCCACATTTCAGTTGGGTTGTCAGTCAACGATCCATGGGCAGTTAGCAGGTCATCAAGGTGGGACTGGAAGCTTTCCTTGACCTCCGGGCACTTCAGCGTGGCCATGTTGAATGAAGGTCGGGTGAGTTTCGGCCTCTTCCTGTGTGCTGATGCAATGTGCAGGTTGAGGACAGACCGCACCAGCCGATGGTCGGTGCAGCACTCGGCTCCTCTCATGGCTCCTGGGCCCTCTACCGCAGTCAACTACGACTCCTCGAACGCTTCCACCAGCGCTGCCTGGGTACCATCCTGGGCATTCACTGGAGTGACTGTGTCACCAACGTCGAGGTCCTTAAACAGGAAGAAACTGTGAGCATCGAGGCGTTGCTGCTGCGGACGCAGCTCCGCTGGACGGGGCATATCTCCAGGATGGAGGATCATCGCCTACCCAACATCACCCTGTTCGGCGAGCTTGCCACTGGACACCGAGACAGAGGGGCACCAAAGAAGAGATACAAAGACTGTCTCAAGAAGTCACTTAGTGTCTGCCAAATCGACCACCGCCAGTGGTCTTTGCTTGCTGCAGACCGTGACACCTGGCGCTCCACCATTTACAAGGCAGCCGTCTCCTTTGAGCACTCTCGCAGAGCTAGCCTTAAGGACAAGCGGCTCAGGAGAAAAAAACTGAGATGCCGCAACTCAGAACCCTGTCCAGACATTCCCCTGCAGCCACTGCGGTCGAACCTGCCTGTCCAGAATTGACCTCCGCAGCCACGAGCAGGCCTGCAGACGTCGTGGGCAACACCTATAAAATCTTCGTTTGCGAAGTCAAGCCAAGAGAGACCTCTTGAACTTTTTAAATGATAATTAATTATGTTTGAACAAAAAAGTTTCACTTTTTGGGGGATTAATTTCACGAATTGACTGGGATTAATCATAAAACAATTGAATCTTTTTAACGAAAAAAGCAATCTTCTCATTATTAAGCGCATACTTTTTCATATACGGTTTTTGCACAAGCTTACAGTTTGGCTCGGCTGTCGGGTACGATTAGCTCAATTGTGACCTGTAAGCCCTAGGTGCGAAAATCAGACACTTTTCTGCACCACTTTTTCGGAGTTGTTTTTAAAACAGCTAATATAACTTTGATGTTTGTTTGTTTGTTTGTTTTTTGTTTGTTGGTTGTTGTTTTTTTAAGGAAAAAATATCTTCTTATTAATACCCGCATGATTTTTCATAAACAGTGTTTGCATAAGTATGCTGTTTGTTCCCGCTCTGTGGTAGTATTGGGTCAAATTGTGACCTGTAAGCCTTAGGTGTCTTCTTCTTCTTCTTTTTAAACGCCGTTACCATTGGAGTTTGGCTCTCAAAAATGAAATCTGTGGTATTCTGTAGCGCCTCCACAGGCCAGTGCAGCTTCTCTTGTAGAGTGGCGGGTATTGGCCATATTTTCTCCCTCAGCAACTGGTGGTTTCCACAGTCCTTGAGGATGTGCTATGTGGTCTGCTTTGCTTCTCCACAAGGACAAAAAGGCCCTGTTAGTGTCGAGTCGTGGCCGTAGTATGATATCACACCAGACGCATGCAGGTAAGGTTCACTGGAGTAACAGTTCCAACAATATTTTATTGCAGCGATACGATCCCCACACAATACATTCACAAATGCACTAACACCGATACAATGTCTACTCTGCGAAATGTCAACACTTTGACACAATGCGTCTCATACAATGTACATCACCATGCACATTCGCAGCATAAGTCCGTGACTGAAAATGAACCACGATATCTTACGTAGCTGTCTCAATGTCAATGTGCTTACGATACACTGCAATTATACAACTGAACAATGTACCGACGCTGTTACATTGCAATTCTACAACAGAACAATGTAAATTGTGCTTCCTAGCCCTGTCTTATATAGTGTCATGCTTTTCAGAATAATCCAGCAACTTCATACAACACAACCAATCAAAATAGTATAGGTAACCGAAACTCATAAATATCAATGAAAAAGAATACACCAGAATGGTCTACAAAAATCTGGCTGCTATTTCCAGCCTCTATTTTGGGAAATCCCGGCACGTAATGACGTCTCACAAAAGGATTCCACACAGTTCACGACCTTGCCCGCATTTTCTGGAAATTTCACGATCTTTCGTAATACATACCGGCTGCTAACTTCACGCGTACAAAAAACAACTATGAGTATTTGAGTGGCTTTAATGCTGTGTTGCAAAATGTTGCCAACACTTTGACGTCACATGACTTTGTGAGGTCACTCGACAGAGCACGACTTTGCTCGAACGTTCTAGTCTATTCTCAGCGAATTTACGCATCACAATAATCGACCGTCTTTATTTCTGTGTGCCCGTGTGTGTGGATCAAAGGGAGGGTTGGAGTAGAAGGAGATGAATCAGAATGATAATCTTGAAAATAGGAACAACTTTGGGCTTGGGTCCAATCTTGTTTTTAATATTTCTGTCGTTTAGAGGCGCGCCACGACTACTACACGTTTTTTATATATGGCATTGACACGAGCGCTGTCCCTTGGTATGTGCTTGGTCTACAAGCTACTGCCACAGTTCTGTTTGCCGGGAACAAGAGGCCAGTACACACACACACACACACGTACTGTGGTAAACAACAGACAAACGGATGCATTTAAAAACACGTTATCTGTCGATGTTGCACGCACGCACTGATTTCCATTTGCACGCGCGTTACTATTCTTAGACTGTGGATAACATTACCCCTCTCATGATTTCACCTGGAGTGATTTCCACTGCAAATTCACAAAACCAAGATAGCGCACGGTCCCGAGTGGGTCGATTCGAAGACAAGCGTCAAACGGTAACGCGTTGCTTCAAAGTTGCGACGTACTTCCTGGTAGCAGAACAGCTTTAGACACAGTACAGCATTAATATTAGGCCTTATTTCTTCCTCCTTTGTCAGGTATTTGTGCGCCACCACTACTACACGTTTTTAACATAGCAGGGACTCCAAGCGCTATTCCTTGGTATGTGCTTGGTCTACGAGCTACCCTGGAAGAGGCTGTGTGAAAAGGAACAGTCAGCCCTGGAAGAGGCAGTGTGGAACGGAACAGTCAGCACTGGAAGAGGCTGTGTGGAACGGAACAGTCAGCCCTGGAAGAGGCCATGTGGAAGACACCCTTGCTTACCTTTCGGATGCGTGAGTCACACATCAATTTCGCCACTGTGTATACGGCGTGGTGGGACTAGCCAGGCCATGACGTCAAGCTTATAATGACGTCATTTTGCTTCTCGTGCTATTCTTCTTCTTCAGAAAGCCTGTCCTACACTAGCTCACAGAAAGTTCTAATGGCGGGAAGCGCTGTGTGTCCGCCTTTATTTGTGTGTGCCGGTGTGTGGTGATCAGAGGTTGCATTAGAGAGGAGGGAAATGGATCAGCGTAAAAATATGAACAACTGTGAATGCTTCTAGAAGAAAATTCATTTGAGCTTCAGACAATCTGGTGAACTTTGGGATGAAATCCGCATCTTGTTCGCATCTTGTTGAGTAGGAAATATTTCAACATCAGAGTCAGGTCAAAGACAACAGGTAGAGACCCTTGACAGCGACAACATTTCTCACATGAAAGGGACTTTGTGGGTTGCGGCTCTCATATAGAAGAGACTTTGTGGGTTGTGGTTCATCCCATCTTGTTTTCAAAGTTTAGGCAGTCAAAGCCAAACGAGTTGGTCTGCAAAGTAATTAGTCTGCTACCTGGCAAAGAGTTGTCGTTCTTGTTGTAGACTAAACCGGTTATTGCAAAGAAACCATTGAATATATTTGTCACAGAAACATTCAAGTGCAACTCTGAAGTATTGCAGTAAATATGGTGTGCATTTTAGTAGGATTAGACTTGTCAAAGCTTTAATTTAGGTCAAAAGAAATTATGCCCCACGAGAATGGCGTGAAGTTCAGGCTGGAAATCGACTACACACAGTAACAATTAAACTGCGGGTCCAAATAATCAATTCTATCAATCAAACGTGGTTTACTATGCTGAAAATGTCTTTGCCTATCATTAATCATAAATATTTGTGTACTTGCGCAATGGGTTCTGCAAGTCACTAGCAAAGTTTCCGTCATCGTTGACAAAAAAGCTTCTATCGCGGGCGCCATTGTAAAGGCGTGTTTGCACGTTGGGGTGTCACTTTCAAAGACACCGCGCAAATCCAAGATTTGATCGTCCAGGTCAGACGATATATTGATCGAAAGGGTTTTGAGTGAGCTTTTCACCGGCAGCTGGCGCATGTGCGCGCGATCATTCCCAGGCAAAATATCACATGGGTAAAATATTTCAAAATTGTACATCAAAATCTGAAGCAGTTTTCTTTTAAATTCAATCATGCGCCAGGCACAGTAAAAACAAGGGCAAGAAAAGCTCCTTTCAACGATACCAGACATGGCGCTGTGCGTTCTATCTTGGAGTTGTGCAAGCGGTTGCTGAGTTTGTGTTTGACGTTTACCCCTACTCCACATTCGGCGGTGCTACAAATACATCTTTCTTTCCAGAACAAAACAAATACCACAGAACTGTAGTCCGGATGATGCCTTTATTCGCCCATGTTTTTATTTTTGTTATGCGTGCCATATGTTGAGAGCAGCTCTTGATGCAAAATAGCTAAATATGACTCTCCGGCACTGATGTTACCCACTGTTTGCATAGGGCCGGACCTACCTACAGTTAGGCCCTAAGCTTATCTGGCAGCACTCTTGAACTATCATAGTCGATCTATCTTTGCTGTGTTGTGTCAGGACTGCGTGTGTTCAGCAGAGCTAGAGTTGTACGTGCACAAGTGAAAAGTAGCATGCAGTACACGGGAAATAATCCATGTCACCTTGCACAGACAATAAGCTCATTGGCGGGGGTAAAATAAATAAATAAATAAATAAATAAATAAATAAATAAATAAATAAATAAATAAATAAATAAATAAATAAATAAATAAATAATAAAATAAAATGTAAAAGACGAAAACAAACGAACTTAGAGTTTGCATTGTAGCTGAAATCCTGTATATAGGGTGGATTTGTTATTTACTTTGTGGTCTTCAGTACAGTTCCGTAGTGCTTCAAAGGCTACGCGTTTCACAGGGGATTCAAACCTCAGGCCACTAACAGTCCGTGTATGGAATTATCCGGACAGTACAGCCTAACCCATTCCGCTCTGACGCAGCACAAGAGATGGGTCGACCATGATAATTTCAATGGTAGTGCCAGATTAGCGTGGCGCCTGTCGGAGAAAGTTGTAACTGTCTTTTCGAAGCGTGTTTCTTTCTTCATTGTGTTTATCTTTGAATGGTATACAGTTAATTCTCTTTATTTTAAGCGCTTGCTCCACGTGTTCCTTTCCAGTAAACTTTTACGGTTACCGGTGTAGGAATCACTAGCTGGTATAACAGGTCTCTACCTGACAGGCGGAGGCTGACACCACATCATATACCTAGGTTGTGGAAAAGGGGGTTGGGGGGAGGGGGGAACACTTTTTGTTTGCAACCTTCACCCTGACACAAAAAAAAGCCTCCCGACCCTAGACCTTTCTTCCAGTAGCTGAAAATCAAACAAAGGTTGGAAGAGGGGGGATGCCCGGGGGGGGGGGAGGGGGAGATAAGGGGAGGGGGGGGGGGGTAAGAGCGTTCAACAGAACTCTCGCCACTCGCCATAAAAAAAATCAAACGACAGCGGTGATTTTGGTGCCTGGAGGCGGGGACAGAAGGGGGGGGGGGGTGTGCGTGTGTCAAGACCCTCACCACTCACCTAAATATCAAACAGCTGGGGGGAGGGGGAGGGGAGGGAGGATTATAACCCCTGTAATCCCCCCCCCCCGCTCAACCCCCAGATGCACTCCTCCACAGTAACTAATTTGAAACAGAGTGTATAGCCTGGGTTTATACTGACGTCTGCACTGTATGGAAGGCCGGAAACGATTGTACAGAAGCCAGACAAGTTCAGTGGCGTGGGACAGACAACAGGACCTCCCGGCAAAACCAGTTTGATGTATCAGCGATAACTAGGTTGTTGTATTATAGCTGCCTGCTCCAGGCATCACACTTTTAGTTGACAATAATGTCACAACAAGGTCACAATAATGTCACAATAATATCCTTATAAATCATCTTAATAAGTGTGATGAAGCTGTATGACACGCATAACGTTCACACGGGGATTCTGCATTGTTCTATCTTGTCACGCATAACGTTCACACCGGGATTCTGCATTGTTCTATCGTGTCACGCATAACGTTCACACCGGGATTCTGCATTGTTCTATCGTGTCACGCATAACGTTCACACCGGGATTCTGCATTGTTCTATCGTGTCAGGGTTGTTTGGGGTTTTTGTTTGTGACAAATATTCCGTGTATTCACGAGTTCCGTGCGTTCACGAGATCAGCTATTCGCACGGATTTCTAATAGCGCAGGGGCCTAACAGAGCTCAACAGTAGTTAGTACGTGCTAGTCTGTCGTAGGGACGGATGAATGTTGGATACATTAGCCGTGTTCCAAGATTCTGAAACCGAGATTTCAGGTACGTTTTTATTTGTATTATCGGCAGCTAGTGAGTTAAATGTTGTATGCGTTAGTAAGATTTAGTTCGGTTGTGTAGCGTTGTTTTGGTTCATTTATGGCGGTTTAGAATTTGTTGAGATAACCGGGGACTTTTCTATACAGTTATTTACTGGAATGGGTAACTAAGAAATGTGATATGTTTTGGTATGTACGACGATAATGCGTGGTTGTGTTAAGTATAATCTTTTCCTATGTACGAACCAGTGTATGGCGCGTGCGTCATGTCATAGTCTTTTTCAGTGTAGTGACTGAGTTATGATGTGTTGCGAAACTAGTCTGTTTAATGAAGCGCGAGTTTGTGAATGAACGTGTAGATTTATCTGTATCAGCCAGGTTACGTAATGTACCTGATATCACCAAACAGTTTTGTGTTAAGCAACTGTTATGACATTAGAACTTTATTGTTCAGAGTTCGTTAGAGTAGCGAGGGACTTGGTGCCGAGCCATCAAATTTAACAGAGGTTGCCGCTGGAGGAAATTGTCGAGAGGACACCCACAGATGAGGGAGCGTGGGACAGCTTCAGGAGCGCGTGACGCCTAAAACTGCAAGCCTAGACGTGGAGAAACGTGCAAACTATGCCGAACGATAATATCCGTTGAACAGGTTAGATAGCGAGGACATCTTACATATCCCGGCTTTTATTATATTGTGTGGAAGTCAGTGTGACTTGTCAGTGTTGATAGTTGTGTATTTTGTGGAGAGTTATTTTGTTAGTTAGTATTACACGTTGGGCCACAAACGATGTTTTGAGTTTATGTTGCACGAATGCGTCCGACTGAGAGTCAGCGTTGTTTGTGTATGTGTCCGTTGCGTTTGTGAGTCTGTGCGTGCGACAGGTGGAAGTCTGCGTACGTTACAGTAAGTCTTACAATAAAGTTGTGCAGAAGGACAATTCTAGCAAATGTGGTACTATCAACAACTGTCTGCTAATGGTTTCTTTTGCTACGCAAAATAGTTCCACTGCCCCAACACTATGAGTACCAGAAGCAGTAGAATAGTACCCCTGCCCCCACACTATGAGTACCAGAAGCAGTAGCAATAGTTCCCCTGCCCCACACTATGAGTACCAGAAGCAGTAGCAATAGTTGCCCTGCCCCACACTATGAGTATCAGAAGCAGTAGAATAGTTCCCCTGACCCCACACTATGAGTACCAGAAGCAGTAGCAATAGTTCCCCTGACCCCACACTATGAGTACCAGAAGCAGTAGAATAGTTCCCCCGCCCCCACAACATGAGTACCAGAAGCAGTAGAATAGTTCCCCTGCCCCCACACCATGAGTACCAAAAGCAGTAGAATAGTTGTTCTTCCCCCACACTATGAGTACCAGAAGCAGTAGCAATAGTTCCCCTGCCCCCACACTATGAGTACCAGAAGCAGTAGAATAGTTCCCCCGCCCCCACAGCATGAGTACCAGAAGAAGTAGAATAGTTCCCCTGCCCCCACACTAAGAGTACCAGAAGCAGTAGAATAGTTCCCCTGCCCCCACACTATGAGTACCAGAAGCAGTAGAATAGTTGCCCTTCCCCCACACTATCAGTACCAGAAGCAGTAGAAAAGTTTCCCTGCCCCCACACTATGAGTACCAGAAGCAGTAGAATAGTTGCCCTTCCCCCACACTATGAGTACCATGAGCAGTAGAATAGTTGCCTTTCCCCCACACTATGAGTACCAGAAGCAGTAGAATAGTTGCCCTTCCCCCACACTATGAGTAACAGAAGCAGTAGAATAGTTGCCCTTCCCCCACACTATGAGTACCAGAAGCAGTAGAATAGTTGCCCTTCCCCCACACTATGAGTAACAGAAGCAGTAGAATATTTGCACTTCCCCCACACTATGAGTACCAGAAGCAGCAGAATAGTTGCCCTTCCCCCACACTATGAGTACCAGAAGCAGCAGAATAGTTGCCCTGCCCCCACACTATGAGTACCAGAAGCAGTAGAATAGTTGCCATGCTCCCACACTATGAGTACCAGAAGCAGTAGCAATAGTTCCCCTGCCCCCACACTATGAGTACCAGAAGCAGAAGAATAGTTCCCCTGCCCCACACTATGAGTACCAGAAGCAGTATAATAGTTGCCCTGCCCCACACTATGAGTACCAGAAGCAGTATAATAGTTCACCTGCCCCCACATTTTGAGTACCAGAAGCAGTAGCAATAGTTCCCCTGCCCCCACACTATGAGTGCAAGAAGCAGTAGAATAGGTCCCCTGTCCCCACACTATGAGTACCAGAAGCAGCAGAATAGTTGCCCTGCCCCCACACTATGAGTACCAGAAGCAGCAGAATAGTTGCCCTTCCCCCACACTATGAGTACCAGAAGCAGTAGAATAGTTGCCCTGCCCCCACACCATGAGTACCAGAAGCAGTATAATAGTTGCCCTGCCCCACACTATGAGTACCAGAAGCAGTAGAATAGTTGCCCTGCCCCCACACTATGAGTACCAGAAGCAGTCGAATAGTTGCCCTGCCCCCACACCATGAGTACCAGAAGCAGTAGAATAGTTGCCCTTCCCCCACACTATGAGTACCAGAAGCAGTAGAATAGTTCCCCTTCCCCCACACTATGAGTAACAGAAGCAGTTGAATAGTTGCCCTGCCCCCACACCATGAGTACCAGAAGCAGTAGAATAGTTGCCCTGCCCCCACACTATGAGTACCAGAAGCAGTAGAATAGTTGCCCTTCCCCCACACTATGAGTACCAGAAGCAGTAGAATAGTTCCCCTGCCCCCACACCATGAGTACCAGAAGCAGTAGAATAGTTGCCCTTCACCCACACTATGAGTACCAGAAGCAGTAAAATAGTTCCCCTGCCCCCACACCATGAGTACCAGAAGCAGTAGAATAGTTGCCCTGCCCCCACACTATGAGTACCAGAAGCAGTAGAAAGCCGCCGTGACGTGTGTCTACTGTGATGGATTGTGAAAAGAAGGGTAGAAAGTCTTAGTTAAAGCCAGACAACACTGAGAACACGGTGCCTTGTATCGGCAAGGCCCGCCCTAGAGCAGGTCGCTATAATGTTTTTTGGAACCTACAGAAGAGTGCTTATTTACTGGAGCGACCAATAACGAGAATGTTTGTGAAACAAAAGTAACATTATTATTTAAGCTGAAGGTGAGTCACATCCACATCGCCGTACAGGATTCTCGGGTTGGTCTGCCAGTGAAAGCTTACTCCAACCCAAAACCACACTTCGTATTAGTCGCTACAGACGCCAAGGTGGATCAACCGGTTTTTTTGTGAAACGGCCATTTTCTCGCCAACGAACATCTTAATCGAAACATTTAAATTACTCCCCGAGATTATTGTTTTATGGACAATATCCTACAGTTTTAAGCTTGTCCGTGCTCACACGCGGGCTTTAGTCGCTGTCACATACATACATACACACACACACACACACACACACACACACACACACACACACACACACACACACACACACACACACGGCACATTGGCGCGAAAAGAAGTTCTCTAGCATCGTTTGCGTAGCTAGCCGTGACGTCATTTTTCTTTTGTTACTTCTTTGCCAGAATTTCTGCCCCGGCCGGCACGCCAAAAACGTCATGTGCATGCTCCGGAATGTATTCCGACCAACCCCATTTCAAAGACTATGATGTTAAAACATAAATAATCTTTCACTTTCTGTTGTCAAAATGATCGCACGCCACTCTGATTAACTGACTGTACATTAAAATGCCCCTGTAGATGGACTTATTCTAAAAACAAACTTTTGTCGACATGTCGGGATTATTACGTGAACAAGTCTGACACTTCGCGTATAACACAGTGCGCTTATAACACAGTGCGCGTATAACACAGTGCGCTTATAACACAGTGCGCTTATAACACAGTGCGCTTATAACACAATGCGCTTATAACACAATGCGCTTATAACACAGTGCGCTTATAATACAGTGCTCTTATAACACAGTGCGCTTATAACACAGTGCGCGTATAACACAGTGCGCTTATAACACAGTGCGCTTATAACACAGTGCTCTTATAACACAGTGCGCTTATAACACAGTGCGCGTATAACACAGTGCGCTTATAACACAGTGCGCTAATAACACAGTGCGCTTATAACACAGTGCGCTTATAACACAGTGCGCTTATAACACAGTGCTCTTATAACACAGTGCGCTTATAACACAGTGCGCTTATAACACAGTGCTCTTATAATACAGTGCGCTTATAACACAGTGCGCTTATAACACAGTGCGCTTATAACACAGTGCGCTTATAATACAGTGCGCTTATAACACAGTGCGCTTATAACAACAAATCTATCTTGGTCCCCTGCGATTGTGTTATATCGGGTGTTTACTGTATATGGTTTACTTCCCCACATTTGTTTCTTCAATGTTTTTCTCGAGCCTACTGGGACCCTAGTTGTAATCTGTTTTATTGAAATGTGGACCTAATACAATCTTTACCTCTGGCTCCCATGGCCATCACGTTGGTGACCGGAGCATCCACACCCCACACGGAACGCATGGCGGCCAGCGACAACAGCAACAGTAACAGCCAGGGCCACATGGTTTCTGCAGGATGACACATCACACGATAACCCTAACTGAGTGGAGTGCAGAGCTCACGGACACGTGCACACAGCGCCTGTCATGGTCACTACGTGGACCTGCATATGTTTAACTCCTTAACTACCAGGGCCAGGCGAACTCTACCCATCTGCAAGAGATATAAATCCTCACGAGCCCCCGCAGTTTCACTATCTTACAGCAGTCACACTAACTTACAGTAGTCGCACTAACTTACAGTAGTCACACTAACTTACCGCAGTCACACTAACTTACAGTAGTCGCACTAACTTACAGTAGTCACACTAACTTACAGTAGTCGCACTAACTTACAGTAGTCGCACTAACTTACAGTAGTCGCACTAACTTACAGTAGTCACACTAACTTACAGTAGTCGCACTAACTTACAGTAGTCACACTAACTTACAGTAGTCGCACTAACTTACAGTAGTCGCACTAACTTACAGCAGTCACACTAACTTACAGTAGTCGCACTAACTTACAGTAGTCACACTAACTTACAGTAGTCGCACTAACTTACAGCAGTCGCACTAACTTACAGTAGTCGCACTAACTTACAGTAGTCACACTAACTTACAGTAGTCGCACTAACTTACAGTAGTCACACTAACTTACAGTAGTCGCACTAACTTACAGTAGTCACACTAACTTACCGCAGTCGCATTAACTTCACGCAGTCACTCTAACTTACTGCAGTCCCACTACGTCAACGGCAACTCAACATAGGCGCACAATTGTCCACTGGATAAGCTCAGGATGGTATGAATCAAAGCACCAAACATGTCTCCTCTCAGCTAACCACAAATTTCCAGCAAATTCCAACATTCAGCCCTACTACTGACAAATTTTCAAACAAGGCAATTAAAAAAAAAAAAAAAAACGGTCCTTGCACTGCCTGAACTGCCTGAATTTAAAATTTAAATTCAGGCAGTTAATGTATAACGTGACCTGATCCATACGCAAAAGTTACATACTCAGCACTTACCAAACTCCAGCGTAGATCTTGTCCAGTCTGGACCAAGGCTGGCGAGGTACTGTGCTTAATGCAGACGAGGAATCAGAAGGCCGAATAGCTTGAACGGAGCAGTGTGGAGCTTTATATAGACGCCAGAACCACGCACTGTGTGGGCGAGACAGCAGTCAACACTAACAAACTGCGTAGGAGTGTTCCCCCCCCCCCCTCTCTCTCTCTCTCTCTCTCTCTCTCTCTCTCTCTCTCTCTCTCTCTCTCTCTTGTCAGTGCGTGCGGCCCCGTGAGTGTTTGTGTAAGTAGTTTAGCAAGGACAAGATGGAATAAAGGTCTTCAGACCGAAATCTTTTTATCCTTGGAAAATAAAGATTCATTGTCATTGTCATTGTCATTGTCTCTCTGTCTCTCTGTCTCTGTCTCTCTCTGTCTCTGTCTCTGTCTCTCTCTCTCTCTCTCTCTCTCTCTCTCTCTCTCTCTCTCTCTCTCTCTCTCTCTCTCTCTCTCTCTCTCTCTCTCTCTCTCTCTCTCTGTATGATCATGATGTCAGCAGTATATTTCCCCTGACAGTGCCGGCCGACTGTGATGGTGAACTCTGTGTTAACCCATTTAGCACCGACGCACTGCAGCAGGAGATGGATCGACCTTTTATGGTTAGCGCCAGATGTCACCAAATTAATCTGGCACGACTCTTTAATTATCATGGTCAATCTGTCTCCTGCAGCTGGTACATAGGTGCCCAGTGACAGTATAAGGGTTAATTCAACGGCCAAGGACCTCCTCCGCTGTAGGAACATGGACACCAAGTGATCCCAGCAAGATGCCTATTTCCACATGAGCCTCCAGAGCTGCCGGGCCCCTTGGTGGTCTGTGTCTCTCACAGTGGGTGTTGCGCGTCGTGTTGCACCAGTCAACTGCTACATTCCTTCTTAACCCATCAACTGTTGACGGACGGCGAACGCTGCCCAGCTGCAAGAGACATAAACCTCTATGTGCAGAACAGTCGCCATCCTCGTGAGGGTTTATGTCCCTTGTTAGTTACAGGTCATGAGGAGTGCTGTTGGTCACATTTATATCTGTGTTACTCAGGCAATGTCGGTCAGTGCGCAGTGGATTCAGACGCGACATTCACAAGGAAGCGGTTATTAAACTTCGCAAATGCTGGAGCCAAACAAACAGTACCTGAGTGATCGCTCCATGTATGTCCATGTTTCTATAGCGAGGGTCGTCACCCAGTGTGTGACAGTGCAGACGTTGCAACCACACACTTCATCTATAGCGAGGGTCGTCACCCAGTGTGTGATAGTGCAGACGTTGCAGGACCCACACACTTCATCTATAGCGAGGGTCGTCACCCAGTGTGTGACAGTGCAGACGTTGCAAGGCCCACACACTTCATCTATAGCGAGGGTCGTCACCCAGTGTGTGACAGTGCAGACGTTGCAAGGCCCACACACTTCATCTATAGCGAGGGTCGTCACCCAGTGTGTGACAGTGCAGACGTTGCAGCCACACACTTCATCTATAGCGAGGGTCGTCACCCAGTGTGTGACAGTGCAGACGTTGCAGCCACACACTTCATCTATAGCGAGGGTCGTCACCCAGTGTGTGACAGTGCAGACGTTGCAAGGCCCACACACTTCATCTATAGCGAGGGTCGTCACCCAGTGTGTGACAGTGCAGACGTTGCAGCCACACACTTCATCTATAGCGAGGGTTGTCACCCAGTGTGTGACAGTGCAGACGTTGCAAGACCCACACACTTCATCTATAGCGAGGGTCGTCACCCAGTGTGTGACAGTGCAGACGTTGCAGGACCCACACACTTCATCTATAGCGAGGATCGTCACCCAGTGTGTGACAGTACAGTGTTGCAGGACCCACACACTTCATCGTGCAGTGCGGTATTGACGCCCTCACTACCAAGGGCCACAACCTGTGTATCTGAAGCCCAAAACGCCCTACACTTTAAGGAACGTAGACCTACAAAATGAGAGGGAGCTCATGAGGTTCTATGTGTCAAGCAGCTGCTTGATGGTCGTTGTCCTCGGTAATAATACAATACAATACAATAATACTTTATTAATCCCTCATGGGGAAATTCACATTTTTGCCACCACAGGTGCTGCTTACATTCACTCACTCGCTCATTCCACAAATTACAATCACAGAGCTACACAATGGACAATGACTCTGGACGAGTGAAGCGCGTCGCCAAGGCATCTAATGGCCAGCGCCAGTGGCCTCATCCCGACCCGAACCTCCCTGACAAAAACAGAATACCGCTAAGACAGCCCTATGCCCCCTAAACACTATTATAATGTTCTTTATTACTGAAGTTCCTACTTGGCTAAAACTAGTACATAAAACAAGTTAACAACAGAAACAAAATACCCGCGTCGATACGGAGAAGATCTCCGATCTAGGCAACATAAAACTGAACAACGGTCAAACAGCACCTGGGGGCCCGTCGCCGCCATAGTACAGCGCCGGTGTTCAGACAGTCGCTCCGGCATAAACAGTCACCACCTTAATTTTACTGAACTTAACTAGTATATAACTTCATAGTCACTTTAAAAACAAAAGTAGTAGAACTACATCATATAACGTGAAAGCAGTCCAAAATAGTTTCCAAAAAAGGGTTACAACTGTAGAAACTGGCATCAAGTCTTGTGTTGACGATGTCACGACATGGATGGACAGTAACAAACTTATGTTAAACCCAGAAAAAACAGAGTTACTGCCCGTTGGCTCAGCATCCCGGCTTCAACAAATTCACACGGAGTCTTTACGCATAGATGACACTGATATTTTATTTCAGTCTTCGGTCAAATATCTTGGTGTCAAGATCGATAAGACTTGCTGTCAAATCAGAGAGACAGGCACGGGTTTAGCTGAAATCACCGTGTATCACTTTGGTATTAGTTTCAGCCCACTTAATCAAATTTCAAATACAAACGATTTTGAATTTCCAAAACTACAGTAGCTCGCTTGAGCTTGTCCTGAGCACCACGTGAATGTTCTGTGTTTATGTACAGTGTGTGAGTGAACGCGCGTGATTCACGTGAGCGTGCTTGTTGGGTTCAGTTCGCGGCGGCGCTTTGAACCGATTTTCAATTTTGATAAAGCGCCTATTTAATGCGCTTATATTATTATTATTATTATTATTATTATTATTATTATTATTATTATTATTATTATTACACTTTGAAGATTTTATGAAAAAGTAGATAACGTTTATCCAATGACATGCCTTCACCTGCATCTTTCTGGAGAGGAGAAACGGATTTCAAGTGAAAAAGTGTTCACCTTCCCGTTAACTAAATTAAAAACCCCTGCATCAGTAGCTGCAAAAGTGTCCTATAGCGTTCCTAAAAGACTGAAATAAAGTTGAGCGGCTTCATGGTTACTGGATTTTGCTTTTTTGAAAAATCGTCCGTTATCGTTTGTGTAGTGGTATATGTGCAAAGTAAAAACATGCAACCAACCAAACAAATAACTTCCTGTTAAGGCATTTTACACCACCGCCAATGTTACGGCGTCTCAGCGCCACCGCCAACACGCCAGACCTCCAGTTGTTTTTCAGAAAATCGATTCCTTTGAAGGAAGGGAAGGGGGGGGGAGGGAGGAACGGGTGGGCGGGACGGTGTGGAGTGGGGGGGTGGGGGGGTAAGACCGTAATCTTGACGTATTCTGTTTAGACGCTTAGTCCTCTGTGGTTTGTTGTGGTAAAATGTTTACGGTGACTATTGCAAAGAACGAAAGCGAAGTCACGTGACATGTTACTCGGCAGGAAGTGGGGTGTTTCTTCCCGAACTGTTATTTACTTCCAAATGTTGGCGAAGATTAGATATTGCGATGACGCTTTGCTTCGCTGTCAATAGTTTGTGACAACACGCACGCTGAATCATAGAACAGTTCTTTCTCTGCCACACAGACGGCTTCAATTATAAGGGATACTCTTTTTCTACTACTCACGCTTTTTTGTGAAAAAACAACAACAACAACAACCTCCTGTAGGTCTGACTTGGTGGCGGCGGCGCTGAGACACTGTAACATAGGACTGCTGTTATATGACAAAAGGCAGTATGCTTATTATTCAGAAAAGCGAGCTTTTCGTTATATAACAATCAACATCTCGCTTTTCTCAATAATATATATATATATATATATATATATATATATATATATATATATATATAATATATATATATATATATATATATATATATATATATATATATATATATATATA
>BTPG01000001.1:267829666-267892852 GCA_036245525.1 Semisulcospira habei
GAAAACAGCCAGGGAAGTTTCTGTGTGCAGCATAATCGGGGCCAAGGGCAGACTTTTAAAATCATTTTAAACATACTTAATGGCATTTTTCATGATTAAGATTTTAACCATACAACACTTTGGTGTATGTAGAATACATTTCTGCAAAAAAAAGTGAAAATGACCCAGACTGACCCCCACTACATATTATTGCGTGTAGTGCTGATCGGCTCCCTGCGAGTTAAGACTGGTTTCGTGAGAGAGGGTCACAAATACCTAGGTGCTACGCTTCAAAGCTCCCTGTGACCTTCGCCAAGAAACAAGATCTGCTGTCTCTTTGCCGCTCTGGAATCATTCCAGCTGAACATCAACCATTCTATGAAAGCCTCTCGACATCTCCAGCTACGAAGGACAAACTGCCCGAGCCTGACATGATGGAGGATGACTGCTCTGATATGGATTAGAACAGGTCATTAGAACAGATCATCTCTGAGTCATGTCTGGCAATGGCACACTTGGCCAGAATAAAACTCTGAGCGCTGACACAAGTTTGACAGTGAGGAACTGTAAATATTGTAATATGGACATAATAAGCGGACTTAAAATTTCAATATGTGATTTTGTGTTAGAAAACTCGAACCTTGGATGTGGGAATTTCTTTTCTTTTTCCTTCTTCTTCAAATGTTGACATGCTGAGAAGACTGAAATCAAAGCCTGTGCTACATATGCTTTTTGAACTGAAAATATGACTTATAAATGAGAACTGTGAATGGTAAGACACTTATCAAACATGCCACAACGACATCAGTGGGTGAGTTCTCTTTCATTTCTGCATAGTTACTTTCTCTTCACGTGTAACGAGATGTTCCTGTATTTTGATAATGCCGTTATTGTTGTCAGTATTGCTCACTTCAGGTTAGCTTGGTTTTCTCCGGATAGAGTGCACAGCTTAAGTGGACTGATCAGTTAAAAGCATGTGAAAATGTAATTTGTCACTGGTCAGTCTCCTTGGACTCGTATTACATAGATCCTGCTAGATTGAACAGTTTTAAATTGTGGACCGCTATTCTCCGTACATGCAATCCCATAGAATGTAGTCCAGACCAAAAAGGTGATTTCCAAGTGTGTAATATGCAAAGAAGTACCCAACGGAGAAGAAACACGCTTAGAAAAGACGGGTACAACACAATTTATTAATATTTCGGCTAAATACCCTTTGTCCAAATAAACAAACAGAGAGATTAGCCGCTACTTATCTTCATTCGCAGAAGGAATGTGGCAACTGAAGGAGGTGACGTAAAATAAAAGAAAAGGAAGAACAAAAGTGCGGGAAAAAAAGTAAAAATGACGTCAACGAAAAGCTCAAAAGAGAGAGACTCGGAGAGAAGAAACTGAACACGAGAGACAAGAGCGCGCGCAGGAGCGAGCAAACGTGAAAGCGTGTGTGTGAGGACAGAGAGAGAGAGAGAGAGAGAGAGAGAGAGAGAGAGAGAGAGAGAGAGAGAGAGAGAGAGAGAGAGAGAGAGAGAGAGAGAGACAGAGACAGAGACAGAGACAGAGACAGAGAGAGCCAGAGAGAGAGAGAGAAAGAGAGAGAGAGAGAGAGAGAGAGAGAGAGAGAGAGAGAGAGAGAGAGAGAGAGAGAGAGAGAGAGAGAGAGAGAGAGAGAGAGAGATGATGATGATGATGATGAAACGTTTTATTCAGGATAAAAAGTTTTAGGCATAGCAATGCCTATCTTCCAAACTGTCCTGCTACTCTACACATATAAAAAAAAATATCAGACGATACAGCAAAAGATAAAACACATATAAGTAAAAAGACCCATCCCCCTCCCCCCCCCCCCTCCCCCTTACCCTTAAAAAAAAAAAAAAAAAAAAAAGACCAATATATACACTCGTATGAACCTGACATGTTAATGCAGACAGTCGAACTATTACATAACCTGCAGCAATCTGCTGTGCTGGAGCAACATACTAAGCAGAAAAATAGAACATTCACAACGACAGCAGATATTTATGGACGCGAGTTCTGAAGATAGATAACTTTGAAATAGACTTTAAATGAGAGGGCAAATTATTCCATGACTTAGCACCAGAAAATGATATGCTAGATTTGAAGATGTCGATTCTCGGTCTTGGGAGATGGAGTAAGCTGTTCCTCGTGTTCTCTCTATTCGTGTGGGAAAACAGCTCACGGAGATAGGGAGGGGCGGCATCGTTTAGAATTTTTTGCACAAGTAAGCATCTATTAAGTTCCAATTGTTTACTAAGTGGTAGGATATTAAGGGCCTTCAGTCTTTCATCAGTAGGGGACGAACCAGGAAGAATAAGCTTAATACCTCGCCGGTAAAGGGAATTATTTTTTTCAAATGAATGTCTCCACAGCCGTCCCAGATATTGGAAGCATAATTACAATGTGTCTTGATGTGTGCGTTAAAAAATAGTTTTCGAGCATCAATGTCAACTATACGACTTAATTTGGATAATAAAAAGAGATTCTTAGAAATAGTTTTACATGCAGTTTCTATGTGAGGCTCCCAGCTGAGCTGTTCGTCGACTGTCACTCCCAACAAACGATGTTTTGACACTTGTTCTATGGGCTGAGATTGAAGGGACAGTTCAAGGGGTTGCAAACCGCGTTGATGCTTTTGGCGTGTCGTCACCAGCATACTTTTCGTTTTAGGAATACTAATAATCATATGATTTTCTTCACACCAAGTTGACACTTCATCTAAACTATGTTGGAGGACGGCGCTCACGGTTGAAACATTTTTATCAGATACGTGTAATGATGTATCATCAGCAAATAGTTCACAGTTTGTGCCGGGGTGTGATATTGACAGTGGAAGGTCATTTATAAAGATGTTGAATAATAATGGTCCTAGGGTGGATCCCTGAGGAACACCATGGGTCACCAGTCCTTCCGCTGAGTATTTACCATTCAAGAACACTTTCTGCGTTCTGTCTAAGAGATAGGACGAGAGAAAAGCGACTGCTTTTGAGTCAATGTGATATAAAGGTAACTTCTTTAGTAAGATTGAGTGGTTAATGAGATCGAAGGCTTTTTTAAGATCCTGAAATATTACACCTGAAAGTTTGGACTCATTTATGGCAGTAAGCTATTTGTGGGTTATGAGAGTTAAGGCTGTCTGACACGAATGTTTAGGCCGAAAAGCTGATTGTGCTGTACTAATAAGGCGGTTTTCCTCCAGGAATTGAAGTAAATGATTATGTATATGCTTTTCAAGTGGTTTAGACACTGCTGATAAGATTGAAATAGGTCTGTACTCACTTGGGTCGCTCAGATCTTTGCTTTTTGGTAGAGGAGTAACTTTTGCTATTTTCAATTCGTCGGGAAACATGCTCTTTTGAATGGAGAGGTTATATATAAAGGTCAACGATTCAACAATATAAGGGAGCGCAATTTTCAGGATTTTACTGCTAATACCGTCTACACCACAAGATGTATTACTTTTCATGTTGGTTATAGATTTTCCTACATCAAGGACGGTCATTAGGGGAACTGAGAAAGTATTGCCAGCGTTTATCTGACTGTGCTGTTTCAATTGTTCTGAACATACGTATTCATCTGGTTCACTGGTGTTCGTCTGTGACAGGGTTTTAGCAATGTTAAGAAAGTGTTCATTAAATACATCGGCTGTGAGGTGCGGGGGGACACTCGTTGATTTGCTAGATTGTCCTTTAGTAAATGTGTTAATCACCTGCCACACGCTGCGTATGTCTTTACCGCCCGCAATAATCTTTTCAGCATACTGCCTCTGTGCTTTACGTACTAATGATTTAACTATGTTTCGCTGTTTTTTGTACTCGTCAAATTTCTTTTGTTGTTTCAATAGATCTCTTAGTTCCATCGCACTTTTAATCTCATCCGTCAGCCACTCAGGCACAGTGGGATGTTTAACACGCTTAGTGCGCCTCGGGGCATGTCTATCAAGAACACCGAGGAACAACTTATACCAGTGCGACAGCGCTACATTGGGATCGTTATAGTTATACACATCGGAAAATGGTGTTTGGGAAAGGTCATGCAAAAAATCATCTTGGTTAAATTTTTTGAATGATCTGTAGAGGATGGTTATATGCTCCTTATGAGGTTTCTTCGGCAACTTCGCAGATAATGAAAAACAAATAGGAAAATGATCACTGACAGAGATGCTGGGTACAAAGACATTGCTAAGGGCACTGTCGTTGGTTGTATAAACATGGTCGATTAATGTGGATGAAGTAGCAGTGACCCTGGTGGGTGACTGAACTACTTGTGTAAGGCCTAAGAACGTTATCATGGATTTCCATGACGTGTTGCCAGGTTTCAGTAAATCAACATTAAAATCACCGAGTATATGTATACCACCCTTGGAGTTTTGCACTTTGTCAACCATTACAACAAAATCATCTTGCCAGGACACTGTAGCTGCGGGGTTTCTGTAAATAAAACATACGAAGGTAGGGGTTGACTTGGCGGTTGCTTTTATCTCAAGCCACAGGCTTTCCACATGGGTGGATTCCAGGTCACATCGTCGTGTCACGTTGTTAGCAATAGTATTGTGAACATAAGCACAAATACCAGTATGACCAGGCGCTGAAGCATCTCGCCTATGAACGGAGAAATTTTGTATGGCGATAGCTTGGTCACATATATTCTCTGTCAACCTACTTTCTGTAAAGCCAAATATATGATATGGCGAGGGTTGGTTGAGTAGTACTGTAACGTCTGACACTTTACTGCAAAGGTGATATACATTGAGGTGGCCTATTTTAAGCAAATGATCGCTGACACTAGTAAACATGTCAGGTAATTTCGCAACCAAATACTAATTTCAAGTATACTAACAAACTAAGTGACAGTTTAAACAACAATAAAAGTGTCACTATGTGGTATGCAGATCAGTGGTCAAAACATAGCAATAAAACATGCGCAAAAGATTAAAAAAAAAAAAAAAAAAAAAAAAAAAAAAAAAAAAAAAAAAAAAAAGGAAGAAAAAGATAGCGGATCGTAGATGTAAGTGAAAATGTCTGCAGATATAGGTCTCTGCGTGTGCAGCGTACCGTTGCTAAAAACAAAACGCGATGAAGCGTACCAGAGTAATCTTATTCTATTTGCTACCGACACAGTCAGTGATAAGAATCACTTTAATAGCGACTAAGTTGTGCACTCCTGTTCAATACACAGGCTAACACAGTTTGTAAAGTCACAGAGCGCTGCAATTGTCATAATTATACCCGAATTTCGATGAGACCTGCACGCGGGTGTGTCTATCCACACTGACCACTAAGCCAGTCATCACACACTGATCAGTCATCAGGGGTAAAGTGCTAATCCTGGACCTCTTAGTAACAGGATTATGTTGTGTGATTGTATCACGACTAATCGTCGCTCTAAGAGACGCACGCAATGGGTGTCACTGATCCGTTACTGTCTATCACACAACAAATACGAACTAAACGTGGTTGAGACTCCGTCGTGACGTCACACATTAGACACGTTAGCTATGTCAGAAAAACGTACATGAATCTATATCGTGCAGTAAGTCACCGATTTCTCAGGTACAACTTGAGTTTAAAAATCACTTTGAGTATAGCGTCAATATTGAAGGATATAGTCTTGATAGCAGTTCTACGTCGCAATCAAAACTACTCACATTTCACAGTTACGACAGCAATAGAGTTCTGTAGTATTAATCAATTAAAAATCATGAATATGAGCATTTGGATGACATCAGTCCCGTATGAATAATCTCATTTTGACTCAGATATATGACAGGAACAACAGTCCGACTCGGAGCCAGGACAGCCCGTACCGGCGCAACCCGAGCGTCCCCCACAACCCTCCCCGGTCAGTGCCAAAGAAGGTTGTGGAAAAACAATCAAAGTACGCACACCAGCAAGAACCATCCAGGCAACGTGTCGGAGTGTGGCGCCCATCAGACATCAATCTTCTTTCATATGATGAGAATTACTTATTAGTTTACACGCGGTGTATACTGTCTAGCAGTGAAAAGAAGTTGCGCAATTTGCGTTACTAATTCAATGGGAATCTGGTTCTGGTTGTCACGACTAGCAGCGGGGGCCCAGGCATTAGCAGCTGAGGTCTGGGCCGTTCCGGCAGATGATGTCACAAGAGGCGGAAAGTCAGTTGTCTGGAACATCGGTGACTGCTGTTCCGCCTGGCCTCGTGGGTGCGGGGACGAAGGGTCGACAGGCTGCTGGCCGAGTTTCGGCGGCACTGGCTGAAGAGGTCGAGTCAACTCTGAGTTGTTAACCTGAGCGGGTCGCACCCCGTGGCCCTGACGTGCCAGGCGGGCCGGGCGCCCTCCAGTCATGTCAGAGCTATGGGGTTTGCGTGCCAGGTAACTGGGCGCAGAGTTGAAGTTGGCATGATCTCCGCGTGGAGCTACGTAGGGCCGGTATTCACCGTAGTGAATATTGAGGGCCAGACGTTTTGTGCCTTCAGCGCTGGGGTGCATTCTGTCACCGTCCCGGTAGAGGGCCTGGCGGGGGGCGTGGTTCTTGGTCAGAAAGGTGGCGGTGTGGTCCACGATGGCAATATCAGCCTTCCTGCAGGCCGCGTGGAGGTTGTCATTGGATTTAGCGGCGGCTGCAAACAGGGGGTGGCGTTGACCAAAGGGCGGCATGATGGTGGACGCCTGTAGAGTGGCCTGCGGGAACTTGGTGGCCAGCAGATCAATGAGTTGCAGCCACGTGTTGCATGCGACCGGAACATTCAAATTGCGGCGGCTGTTAATTCCGACATGAAAGGTGACGTGGTGTACATGTCGGACAGGCTGGCGGGCAGTGTCAAGCCACTTGATGAGGTCGCTGACATTTTCCGGTCATCGATGAACCTGATGACTGAGTCGCCGAGGAGTAGAGCATGCGACTGCGGGTTCACCTTTGATTTGCACAGCTTTTCATAAGGTGTCGACAGCTTGGTGTTCACGGCGTTAGTCGAACCGGGAGTAGAGCTGTCAGATTTGTGGTCAGGGTCACGCGCGGCCCTGCTGTCACTTAGCTGTGTGTCAAGGGGAGCGAAGCGGTTGTGGGTTTCGATGCTGAACGATGAGTGGCGAGGCACATAATTGTCATGCTGTTGAGTGTGCAGGGGGCTCACAGACTGGCAAGAATCAGGGCCTGGGGTGTTCACTGAGTGATTGGTAGCCGGGGACGGAGTGCCCGGGGAAGGGGGGAGGGGCGACGTGGAGGCTAGGGCTTGTTTCACTGTTTCTTGGGAAGGTGTGAATGAATGAATGAATGATACTGTATTTCTCAAGGATGGAAACAATAGGCGCACAGGCCTCTTTTCATGATTGTCCTTGCTAAACTACAACATTAAAAGCAACATTAAAACAATATGTTAACAGCACAAAACAAGTGGCTACACCCCACAGGTCACTTGTGTTATATTCCGATACAAGTTCCAAAGTCGCTGAAGATTACACACACACAAAGCAAAATGACAGGATATTGTGTGTGTGTGTGTGTGGGGGGGGGGGGGGGGTGCGATGTAAAGTGTGTTTATAGAAAGCGACTGCACACTTATAATACAGCTACTCATGTGTAGGAATTTAGTTAGCAGGCAAAACACCTCGATAAAGAGAGATATTATGTAAAAGCTAACAAAAGCAAAACGGAGGAACACAGGAAATCATTGACATGACTCTTTTGGGCATATTATCTACGTTTCATTCAAGTTTGCTCAGAGATGTATTTTAAAGCTTTCGTCCTAAACAACGGAAGATGTCTCGTTTGCTGAATATGCGGAGGAAGTGACTTCCATAAATAGGCACCCGCGTACGAAAGGCTGGATTTAAACAAGTCAATTTGGGGCCTTTCAATGACGAGACTGTTCCTTAAAGTGCTGTAGACCCATTCGCTCTCAGTGAAAAGCTTAGCCAGGTAGAGGGGGGCTTTCCCGTTCAGTGCTTTGTGCATAAGTACGCACTTATTAAACGTAAGGTGTTGATGTAAAGGAAGGAGCCCAGTTGCCTGAAGCTTTTCCTCCAAAGTTAGAGAGGGGATTGGGAGGATCAGTTTAACTGCGCGATTGTATATAGAATTAATCCGTTTTCTCATGTAGTATAGGTGGTTTTGCCAGCTTAGATCAAGAGAGAGTAATACTGAGAGAATTAAAGCTTCATTAACACAATGACTGAGTTAACCCCCTTATTTATATTTTTTTGACTATCCATATTTATGTCCCCCGCACAGAGTAAATACCATTGGAAGTTACCCCTAAACCATTATTATTTAAACAGCCACATTTTTATGAAAATCAAAAATAATACTTAAGGGGTTAACTCAGTCATTGTGTTAATAATACTTTAATTCTCTCAGTATTACTCTCTCTCTTAATTAGCTCATATGTCTACTGTCGCAATGTTACTATGTACGTAAACACAGCCCGTCGCCATCGTTGTATCTGTTTATAGAGACAATAGTTATAAACACCTAATCATTTACATGTCTAAGTAATTTTAAGTGGAACTTTATACGTTACTAATAAGTTACAACTAACTTTTAAGAACCTGCAGAGGTAACCTTTAAGTTACTTATCATAAGAACTTATTAATTACTTATCATAGAACTTATTAATTACTTACTGTAAGTTCTTATAAGTTCTTACAACAACTTGACTTAAGTCACAACTTACTCGGTCAGATTTGTCAAGATACAAGGACAATAAAAAAAATTTTTTTTCTCTCAGTAGTACTCTGGGGGTGGTGCAGATGGGGCTAAATAATCAGGCACAAGTGGTGTAAGTGGCATGGCATTTTTCTGTGAAGTGTATGACATTAATAAACGATTACCAAATCTGATTTTTATTTGTTTAAAAGATTGTGTAGCTTTTCTGTGGTTTCCTGTACCCCTATTCTTTTTCCCTCTGCTAAAAAACTGGCCTTCAGTTCTTCAATATTCACGGGAGATTGACTACGCATTTTATTCTGTATTTCAGATTTCTGTTTCTTGTAGTTATTTAAATCATCCTGGACTCGCTTAAATTCTTCGTCATCAACAAAATTATCATTCAATGCCTTACTGATAATAAGTTTCATACTGCTCAGCTTTGCACCAGCAAGCGTACTCAATGCTTCATGTTTCTGTAATTTTGTGTGAAACCTCTTGTTTAAGGCCTCCAAACCAAAGCAAGCCAGACATGTAGCAACGCTAACACCCTCAATTGCTATTCCAGCCAAACTTCCAATTCCTGTGGCGAACAGAGCTATACCTCCTACAGATAATCCGGCCGAAACTGCACCAATAGCCATAGAAGTAATTTGAACAGAATTAAATACTGACTTATACCTCCTTTTGCACCGTGAGTACTTAGCCTCTTCACTTTCCAAATATTTTAAAGCTTCTGTAATATTATTTAATCTGAATGCGTCTGCTGGTAATGTTTTATCTGAAGCAATTGGCATATGTGGATCAGGCACAAGCGTTGTTTTTGTCGTCACATTTGTTTCAGTCGGCTCAAGCGTCGGTAGTATTGGATAGAATTTTACCATTTTTTTTATTGACAAATATTTTTTATTTAATCAGCAATTACATTTTGCAACTCTTCAAAAGTATACAATTTGTTAGCATAATAAAACGAAACAAGATCAATGTGTTCAAGTTTTATAAAATTTAGAAAAACAAAAGTTGTTTTGTCGACCACCACCTTGACAGCGGGTTCACTGCTTGAAACATTAATAACATCATCATTTTTTCTAATGGCAATAAAGACCTTTGTCGATTCTGATACTGTTTCATTCCATGTAAGTTTTATTCCCTGTGCTATATCTGCCTCTTTTGCAGTAGTTACAGATCTCATGATAATTTCAAATACTATTGTCGCTTCTCTTGCGATGGTAAAGTTTGCTGGTGCAAACACGACCTTCGCATCTGATCTGCCTTTTCTGTGCGTAAGAAGATACCGCCGTCTCTCATAATTTTCAACTTTCAGTTTTTCTCTGCTATTGTCATCTGAAGCAAAACTTGGAACAAGGCTTACAATAAGCGGCCCAGAGTTAACAACCTTCCTAAACACTAAGGCAACTTCGTCATCAGTGTATACATAAGGACTAATAAATTCAATCTTTATGTCCCAGTCAATTGTTGGTGGCGGTGCAGGCACAGGCGGCACAGGTGAAACAACCCATTTATTACCTATATGTATTAAGTTGTAGGGCGCATTATTTACAAGATTAGGCGCAACTGGTACAGTAACATCACGAAGCTGACCAAGATTAGGTATAGGTCTGTCTGTTCCTTCTTTCATGTCATCGATTACTCTTCTCTTGTACATGCCATTCGAATCAAGTTCAAAACCATATATTTCTCCAATTTCTCCCTCTTTCTCAAAATCCTGTACGTCTGCCAAATCTTTCAACTCTGTTACCGGACATGCAACTGGTATGATTCTAGGCTTTGGACCAAGACCACTCATTTTTATAAACAAAAATAAAATTATTTAACTTCTAACACAACACTAAAATCATGCATAACAACTGGTTTGCCATCCTGATTAGTTACAGATATACTCAGTGACTCAAAGAAACTAGAACCTAATTTCTTAAACTGTAAATTAGGAAATCTAGCAACCACACTTTCACAATACGGAGCAGTTCCAGCTGGTAAGCATCTCAACAAAGTTGAAGGCTTTCCATTGTGAACATTTTCAGTTGTGTTTAGTTCTTTTAAATAAACATTTAGCACTGTGTGTACTGCCAAATGAACAGGATATCTTCCAATTATTTTTCCATCATTCATCTCTATTTTCCAAAGCTTTGTTTTAGCTTCAGTTTTATTTATTAAACCAAGTAATAATAGAAGATCTTCTGAAAATGTTATCTTTCGCTCAGAAGAAAAATCTAATGTAACAAGTAAGTTAGCTGGATTCCATCATCATCATCATCAGTCCCTTGCCCGAACTGGGCGTTGGGGGGACTGAAAGGCAGCAGCAACAGACAGTGCTCTCCACTGAGTTCTATTTTGGGCGGTGGCAAGCAAGTCTGGCATCTCGAGTTCGGTCCATTCTTTTATGTTTGCGACCCAACTCTTTCTCTGACGACCTCGCCGACGACTTCCTTCGAGAGTGCCTTGGAGGATAGTCTTGGACAAGGTGTTGTGTCGGGTCACGTGGCCAAACCAAGCAAGCTTGCGCCGTTTCACGGTTGCCAGAAGGGGTTCATGTGGGCCCACCAGGGAAGTGACGATGCTCCGTACATATTCGTTGGTCTTGTGCTCGCGGTACGAGATGCGGAGCAACTTCCTCAGGCACTTGTTCTCAAAGGCCTGGATTTTCTTTTCTGAGTCTGCAAGCAGTGTCCAAGTCTCACAGCCGTAGAGTAGAATAGACACTACGAGGGACTTGTAAAGCCTGTACTTGATGGTGAAGCTGATGGAGTTACTTCGCCATATCCTGTCCAGCCTGGCCATTGCGGATGTTGCTGTACCTATCCTGATACGGATCTCTGCTATGCAACTACCGTCTTTGGACAGGGTGGCTCCCAAGTACTTGAAGCTATTGACCTCTTCTAGCTTCTGGCCGTTCATGTGAATGTTGCTGCTGCTGTCGCTTGTGGTGTTGATCATCACTTTGCTTTTATCCGTACTGATCTCCATGCCATAAGACCCTGCGCTAGTTGAAAGTTTGTCTGTCAGGTTTTGGAGCTCACTATTGCTGCCTGCCATGAGGTCAATGTCGTCTGCGAATCGAAGATTGCACAGGGATCTGCCACCAATAGAGATTGAAGTATGGTGGTCGTGGAGGGTTTCCTGCATGATCTTCTCCAGGAATATGTTGAAAAGGACAGGAGAGAGCAGGCATCCTTGACGGACACCGATCGTCGTCCTGAAGAACTCGCCTGACTGATTGTTAAGTAGAACCGCGCTGCAGGCGTTCTTGTAAAGCGCTTCTATCATTTGGATCAGTCCCTCCTCTATGTTGAACGATCTCATGACTTGCCAGAGTCCGTCGTGCCAGACGCGATCAAATGCTTTCCTGAAATCAATGAAGTTGTGGTAGAGTTCGCGCTGATGATGCAGATGTTTCTCGATCAGGACGCGGCAGTTGAAAATCTGCTCTACAGTGCTTCTTCCAACTCTGAAGCCAGCCTGTTCTTCTGCCAGCAGTTCCTCGGCGAAAGTTTTGAGGCGGTTGAGAATGATTCTATGCATTACTTTGCTAGGGTGACTTATCAGACAGATAGTTCTGTAGTTCTGGCACTGTTTCAGGTTTCCTTTCTTGGGGAGCGGGATCACTAGAGACTGTGTCCATTCTACTGGCCATTTCTTTTGCTCCCAGATCTTTTGACAGAGTGTAGTGAGGACCTTCGTTGTTACTTCTCCTCCATGTTTCAACAGTTCAGCAGGTACGTTGTCTACACCTGGAGACTTTCCTCCCTTCAGGCCGCGTACGGCTGCTTCCACCTCTTCAGCTAACACTGGCAGGTCTTCAGCCTTCCTGGCCCCAGCCTGGTTGTTTTGGAGGATGCTGGTGTCTGGCTCAGCCTTGTAGTTATACAAGTCTCGGCAGTACTCAGTCCATCTGTTTAGTACAGCAGTGTTTTCCGTAAGGAGTTGGCCGCTGCTGTCTTCGATGACTGTGGCTGTTCGCTGTAGAGTGTTCATTGAGAAGTAGTACCTTTGACTTTTCAGCCAGCAGCGCCTCTTGGGGCAGGCGGGAGCACTGGTCTTCACATGGCATTCAACTCTCACAGCTGGCTCCAGGTCCTTTACCTAGCCACACCCTGGTAACCGCTTCTGCTGGCGGGCGAAACGTTGTGAGGGGCTGACGCGTCTCTCAGTCAGTTGAAATACTTGGAGAGGAGACGGGCGCCGCCAAGTTCGCCTAAGCCCATTGAAAGGACTGATGGACAAGCAACAGAATAAGAATAACATGCCGGATCGGTCGGGGCCCGGATCACCAACGACCGCGCACCCCATTGAAGGTCTCCAGGGTGGGGGCGACAAGTGTGTTACTGGAACCAAACCCACCATCAAGCTGCCCACGCAAGGAATAACTATCGGAACTTGGAACGTTCGCACACTCTACCAGTGCGGCAAAGTGAAGGAACTCACCCACGAGTTGAAGCGCTATCGCTGGGACATTGTAGGACTTGCAGAAGTTCGATGGACAGGCTTCGGAGAAACAACAACAGATGAAGGCCATAAAATCTGGTTCAGCGGAAAAGAAACCAAGCACGAACATGGCGTAGCTTTTATCGTAAGGAAAGAGGTGGCTGGAACTGTCATCAGCTGCACCCCCGTGTCAAGCAGACTAATCTCCATCCGCATCTCCGCCCGACCGCACAATATCACTATCATTCAAGTATACGCTCCAACAGCAGATCATGATGATGAAGAATTAGAAGAATTTTACGAATAACTGGACAACATCATCAAGAAAACACCTAAGAAAGACATTCTGACTGTCCTCGGTGACTGGAATGCAAAGATCGGCCCTGACGCCTACCAACAATGGGCAGGAACAGCTGGCAAGTTTGGCCTTGGAGAAACAAACGACAGAGGCCTGCGACTTTTAGAGTTCGCACAGAGTCACCGTCTCACCGTTGCTAATACCCTCCATCCACACAAGAAGTCAAGAACAGTGACATGGCAATCGCCAGGAGGCCTGGTCCATAACCAGATTGACTTCATCTTGCTGCCTCGACGATTCAAATCCAGCGTTAACAAAGCACAAACGAGGTCCTTTCCTGGCGCTGATATTGGCAGCGACCACAACCTCGTCCTTACTAGCCTCAAGTTGAAGCTGGCATTGAAACGAGATAGCAAGAAACCTCGCATCAGATTCGACCTCCAGAAGCTAAAAGACCCGGAAGTAGAATAGCTCTTCCAAGCCCAGGTGGGAGGCAGATTTGCAGCCTTGGCTACTTTGGACTGTGACGTAGACACCCTTGCTGGAAATATAAAAGAGGTGTTACTTTCTACAGCTGAAGAAGTGCTGGGGAAGCAGAGGAAGCGCAAACAGCCCTGGGTAACCGATGACATCCTCGATCTCTGTGATGAGAGGAGAGCCTGGTAGAAAAAGAGAGGCCAAGACCTCACATCAGCAAACAAGTACAGACTTGTCAACAAGAAGATCAGGAAGAGGATGAAAGAAGCCAAAGAAGATTGGATTGAAGACCAGTGTTGTAGCGTGGAAGAGGGCATGGCAAACGGCAACAGCAAGAAGGCTTATGAAACGCTAAGGACCCTCACCAAGACTCAACCGCGAACAGCCACAGCTGGATTTAAAGTTGCTTTAATTTTAAATCTATTTTGTAGCCATTCAGCTAAAGTACAAAAGTCATAATACCCAGATTGTAAAGTAACATCAATCTTAATCCCATCAGATACATAATAATCTGTATCATTTGTAACATTAAACCACTTTACACTATAAAACATTTCATGGATAGCTACAGCCTTGCTACCATCACGATTATCAATCCCATTAGTTAACCCCACTGGTTTGCTTGTGTCAAGATTTGTTAAGGTAATAAACATTTTTATTATCTCATATAAAAAGGATGGAATTTAAATCACCAATCATTACCACAACGAACGCATTTCAATTTAATGCGGATGCCAAATACAATGTTGCACCTACTTATGAACAGAAAATAATTCAGCTAAATCAACTCGACATAGCCGTAAGCGAACAAGATCTATTCCAAGTCAAAGTACCAAATCCGTTTGACCATTACCTAAACCCTCCAATAATAGATGACTCAACTGCAAGAAAATGGTCTTTAAGTCCACTACAGATGTTTCAAAACCAACTCAACTTTGCTATACTATGTTCTACTACAGGCTGTGGTGTTTCATTTACAGACCATTTGAATCACTCAAACAAACTGATTAGATCTGTGTATCGTTTTCACACTTACTACCAGCTTAGACGTATACTGTCAGAACTGCATACACCACTACCCACTGAATCCAGTTTCAACAGGTTTAACAACCCCATGGATATGAAAGCATTTGAACGCATCTGTAATGAATTTAACATCAGCCCCAAGTATGACTTTACACAAAAACTTGATGATCACAATGGTATGGGTACATTGTATTATGCTATGAGTCACAGACAATACCCTCAAGATTACTGGCCTGGTTACACTTCATTCTCATCAAAATCAGAAGTCTGGTTAGGATCAATAGAACAGAAACAGTCAAACGCCTGGACCACATTTATCTTAGACAAGAGTGACGGATTTACTCAAGCAGGAGTTGAGCGCGTAAATGAGTCAATCAGAACATATGTCTGGTGTATACTAGGTGCACAATCACTAACAAAATCAAACATTTTGAATGGAAGTGGAAAGTTTGAAGCACAAAAACAGTTTCTCGCAAACCTGGAAGATTCAGTAAATTCAGTAGTTGATCTCCCATCTAGCATACAACGCTACCAAGACGTACTCAGATATGTCAGATCAAAAGTTGACTTTGTAGTTGGCATCGGGTTATACATGTTACCGTCTGACCTTCAACTTCAAATGAGGACAATAACAAATTATAATAATGAAATCATTGTTGCAGGTCATGATCAAAAACTAGGTCTCAATAAATCTGTAAACTTGGGGGCCACAACCACACATGTACAGTTGTTAAAACCATTACAGACGGTAACACCCACGGCACCAGTAACATCATCACCTGTACAGACAGTAACAGCTTCAGCTTTGACACCGGTACCCATAGCGATAACACCATCACCAACCCTTGACACACATGAGTCAGAGAGAACAGCATTGGTAATAGGACTCACTGGATTAGGAGTATTACTTCTTTATCTGTTTCATTAAATAACCCACCATCAACCCTCCTACTGTCACCAAAAAGACCCATACATGTTCTGCCATAAATCCAACTACCTTTGCTGTAGTACTAATCAACCAACTGACAACAGTGCCTATAATGCCAGGCAACGCGTCTACTGCTTTCAGAGCCAATTTCTTAAGCAAGTCTGATATGTGAGACAACTGTTTCTTTACCCATGACTGTAAATCTTTTGGATCTGTTGGTGGTGCCGGAGGTGCCGGGGCTGGCGGTGTCAGGGCTGGACTACCGCCACCAGCACCGGAGACAGCTAACACAACAGTACTGATAATAAATCCCAGAGCTGTAATTAAACTGGCAATAGTGATACCCTGTTCTCTGAAAAGTGTTTTAAGTCTCTCAGTCAGAGTAGTGTCTTCGTGAAGTATTTTCTGAATAGTTTCCCTTATCCTGTTAACTTGTGATTTCAGTTTCTGTCTTCCAATACTAATCGCTTCTAACCTTCCTGATCTTTCTAACTGCAAATCATTTAATCTGTGCTGTATTCTTTCTTTCATTTCTGTGTCAAGATTCCCATTGTCTGCTGTAGCCAGTTTCTCTTTTTCATGCTCAATGTGTTTATCAAGTTCACCCAGTTTGGCAACATTATTAACCATCTCACCTCTTATCGTCTGCAGTGATTTATCCAATCCCACAATCCCTCTCATTGTCAAAGGCGGGTCATCTATTGTTTTCATAGCATCATTTAATTGACCTTCAGTAAATGATGTTTCTTGTATCACTGTGTTTGCTATTTCTGGCAGACTTGTTACTGGTGCCATTTCAATCTCTTGTCCTGTTGGCAACTTTGTTTGCGTGTCGTGAAGAACACTAACAAGTCTTGGGGGGACAGGAGACCCACCAATACCAAGTTGACGCAATGCACCAACACCACCTTCATTTTTTATTGTACTTAAAGCCCTAAACCTACTAGGGTCTTTTTTGATAGTCAATAGTACTTTTCCTTTGTCAACAGTATTTAAATATAAATGACCCTTGACATCAAGTTCAAACTGATTAGGGTCTATGTTATCTGGGCGGACACCAACATGATAATAAAATGAGTTCACTTTGGTTTCTAAAAGTTCATGACGTAAACTGTAAATATTTCTTGTACCAGTCATATCTATCATATCTGACATATCTGCTGTATTACCAAAATCATGCATATCATCCATTTCAAAATCTTCATGATTAAATCCTCCTGCTGCCATTGTTTTATTAATTTATTATTTTTTTATTGTGCATAATAAAAATGACACAGTCTTACGGATCAAAGTTAGACCCATACAGAAAACTACGTGAGCCCCTGGGTGTTAAAGGCGTTCGACAATCAATAGTCATCACGAACAATCCTAGTACTATAGACCAGAACCAAACACTTACAGTTAAGTTTCCAAACCTAGGTCCCAGTGACGTTATTGTTCCTGGCACTGCACGCCTAGCATTTAATATTGAACTATCATCAGACGCAGATGTGAACAGAACTCTAGTTGACAATCTTGACAGAGCAATTGTTAGAACTATTAAAGTAAAACTTGAAGGACAGGAAGTGTTTAGTCTTGACGACTCAGATGTATTCTACTGTTACAAAGACCTTTGGCTCACAAGAGAAGAATGAGAAGACCGTATTTACCAAGGCATACAGTCTGATAATATTACGAAACTTCGAATCGATGCAGCAGATAAATCAACGTCAGCAGCCAATGATGTTATTATAGCTGAAACATATGGAACTAGATTTTACATTCCACTTGAGTTTGAAATCCTCACAGCTCATCTGCCTTATTATCAAGGGGCACTGAATGACCGTCTGAGTTTTTAACTAACCTTCAATGACTACTCCAAAGTTATTAAATCATCTGATCTCAGTGCAACATACAAGATTTCTAACATTTCTTTGGAATATGAAATTGTCACACACACTGAACTAGCCAGACTTATTCAAAATCAGTATCAGTCAAGACTGCCAATTTATTATGACAGGGTGATTAGACATAGTTTAATGCAAAAAGACAAGAGCGACCCAATGTGGAACATAAACTTGAACACACCAGCCAGGTCACTGAAAGGTATTATTATGTTGTTTGTTGAACCAGCAGCTCCATACAAACGGGATTCAGAAAAATTCTACAATCCTAAGATTACACACTTGTCTTGTACAATTGAAGGCCGCCCTAATCAAGTGTACGCTTCAGGAATGCTGCCTTATCAACACTACGATGAGATCACAAAGTATTTTGCGGGTGGAAGGATTAGAGATAAACCAGCAAACATTGCGTGTAAAGATCTACATCTGTATGATGTTAGGATCGGACAATACCTTACAAACAAGTATGCACTGTGGCTAGACCTTCGCAGTACAGATGACGATTACCTTCATGGGTCAGGACGAACTGTCGAGAACGGTAGTGATGGAATAACAATTCAGATACAAAAGAAGGTTGAAAAAACCGAAGCCATAAACATATATTTGTACCTGATATATGACGCACAACTCAATATTGCAGAAAGCAGACTAAGTGGACACATATATTAAATTATATTGTGTATTAAAATGAACCGAAGCTTAATGACACTCGATCCACACTGTGGTTTATTTGTTGGTGCCACAGGGTGTGGTAAAACTGAATTTGTACTTGACTTATTACAAACAAGATACATCCACCATTTTGAAAACATTGTAATATTTTGTCCTACAATCAAACACAACAAAGCTTATCACAATCGTTTATTCATTTGGACTGACAGCAACATATACTTAGTCGACCCTGAGAAAACACTGAATGACTACCTACAATATTTTTACAAACAATTTGAAGGACAGCCAATGTTGTTTATTGTTGACGACTGTTCTGCAGAGAAAGACATTGTCAAAAAGAGAAACACATTAGCAGAGCTTGCTTTTAGTGGCAGACATGCAAATATCAGTGTATGGATTCTCACTCAGAAATATAATGCTGTCCTGAAAGATTTTCGAGAACAGTTAAAGTTTATCTGTTTGTTTTACTGTAAGGATCGTGACAGCTTTGAAGACTGTCTCAGAGAAAATGATGTCATACAAAATAAGCATGAACGTGATGATGTAAAAAATAAACTGAAATCAATTAAGCATCTAAAGCTCATTTTAAAGACAGATCAGCCCACAGGGTATGGGTTAGTAAATTGATGTAAATTAATTTATACATTTGTTTGTCCAATAAAAATGACAGACGGACAAATCATACAAGTGCTTGATCTCACACACCTTTTCAAAGATGTTATGCACTTTACTGATTTAATAACATCACCCAAACAGACTTACATAAGCCTTTCAGCACCATCAGAAATATATGTTACATATAGTGTGACTTTGGATTATGTCGATGAGCATCCAAATGTGGAGCACATGACAGTTGATTTAAAGACACCTACTTTTAAAGTTAATGATACCAACTATGGTTGGATAGGGGAAATTTGTTATAGCATATTTAAGCAACTACGCAAACTAAATGTTTATATTGACAGTGTTACAGTTAATAAAGTGGTATTACACAAGGTGAGCAAGCAGAGTTAACATTATTATTTTTTAATTTCATTATAAATGAACCAAGACGAACTCCTTATATTGAATGATATCAATGCGGTAGAGAACAAAGACTTAGACTCTAAGAAACAGCGTCTTTTGTCTGTGATTGTCTCAGGCAAGTCAAAGACTTATCTCGGGAAACAATACATGACAGAGGATATTGAATCTCTAACCGCTGACGAACTAATCAAACTTCATTCAAAATATGAAAACCACATTGCCTCACTAATGACACGTGATTTGAGTTGATCACTTGTATGCCTATACACAAAAGCAGAGAGTCACTTTCTACCTGTGGATAGTGACAGTCTATCACACGACCTTGAAAGCAATCCTATTGTTTCAAGTTCAATTGGCAAATTAGCATGTGTCATGTTTTACAAGTTTGGAAATTACCTTGCTCCTGTCGTAACCCTTCTTGTTACTGGGAGTCATATTGATTTTTCAAAAATAAATTTTACTGCAGAAGAAAATGGACGAAACCCAGATGACTCCACAACCGAACCCCAGTCCAGTTTTGACACAGGTTCAAACTGTGACTAAGACTAAAAGTCCAGGCAGGGTTGAGGCTGGAAAAAGATTAGCTGAATATAACAGACAAAAAAAAATTACAGCTTCAAGCACAAACAGAAAAGGCTCATGTGACTGACCAGGTGTCAGCACCGTCATCACTGTCAGGACCAGCGTCACTACCGTCAGGACTGACACACCCTCATCAAAGTGAGAGACAAACAACTAAGTCTGACCCTGAACCTCAAACAACAAAATATATAATTGCCGGATTTGTTGTCGGATTTGGTTACGTAGGTTATCAATTATATAAAAAATACAAACCACAGTGTCCAAAAAATCAGACACTCCAAAAACAAAACCAGAAGTCGCCACATTACCATTAACACCCAAAGCCGTTGACCCATTTTATATGCAGTAAATAAAAATATTATTAAGTGGACTAGCAGTAGCTTATTCTATGCTGGGAAAAAGTCTACTCAAAATGAAATCAGCAGACCTCAGTAGACTTGACTTTGAAGACAGCCCTAAACTAATTGCAGTTGTTACAGTGTCAATTGCGACAAAAGACTTTCTCGTTAAGCAGGGAATTATTCCAGAAAATGTTTCTATGTAAATAAAATAAATATGGCAACTATAGCTATTATGATTGGTGGTGCGATGGTCAATGCATTGGCTTTTAGTGGGTCTAATTATCTCTTTTCAAAAATGGGTAGAGAAGAATCTGCAGAAGAAATGAAACGTCACAATGAAGCGTCTGAGAAACTTGCACAAGCAGAACAGGTGTATGAAAAACAAAGAATTAAAAAACTTGATTTCATCAATGAAAGACTTAGACTAGAGGGTCACGCACAACATACATTTTCAAATACAGACGAAGCAATCCGTGAATACTATCTTGTCACAGGTGAAGACATGTCTATCCCAAAACCGAAACTAAGTGACTACTATCAACCAAGCCCAGAACAAAGAAATGGAGAGATAATATTTGTTCTAGTGGGAATGACATTTGTTTATTTTACTGGACTTTATATTGCTAGAAAAAATGGCAGCCGAAAATAAACTATCAAAAATATATTACTCACCATCAGGCTATTGGAAAGGGCAAACAGCTATTCAGAAATTACATGCCGCTGTGGGTGGAGATATAACAATCAGGTCAAGCAATGGTTACAGAGGCAGGCAATTTGGCAGATATATCTCCCTGCTCCAAGAAAGATAACAAGACCTCATTTTGAGAACACAACACCTAATGACACACACCAAATGGACCTCCTGTTCTTACCACATGACACAATAAGAAAGAAACGATACAAGTATGCATTAACTGCGTTGACAAGGTACAAAGACGCTGAACCCATATCTGACAAAACTGCTACCACAGTAGCGACTGCTTTATCTAGTATCTATAAAAGAGGTCCTTTAAGATACCCCAGACTAGTGCAGGTTGATGACGGATCAGAATTCAAAGGTGCTGTTAATCAGTTATTTGCGAAGCATGGCATACTGGTCAGATGCGGTATTCCAGGTGTTCACAGATCACAGGCAATTGTAGAAAACTTTAACAAACAGTTGTCAGAAAGACTTTTCAGTTACCAGTATTCTAAGGAACTCATGCATGACACCCGTAACACTGAATGGGTACAAAGGTTACCACATGTGATAAAAGCAATGAATAACGAAGGACACCCAAAGCCTGCTGACGCTATTAAATTGAAAACAATTACAGAACCAAAAAAAGGGTCAACCCCAGCACCAGACACAAGTTTATTTACCAAACAGGTGAGATATTTATATCAACCAGGTGAGTCTGAGAATGACGTCAGACGCAGGGCGACAGACCCCATCTGGTCCACATCCGTTCATAATATAAAAAAAATAATCCCCGGTCCAGACACAACAATATATTATCTGTATGACCCTGCACCCCAGAGGGCATTTGTCAGAGAAGAATTACAGATTATTCCCCCAGACACCGTTACTCATTTCAGTAACTAACTCATTGATTAATTCATCAACCAGTTCGTCAGCTATTTCTTCAGATAACTTGAGCCTGTAATGACCTGGTGCATAAGCCTTTTCCTTACTAAAAAACACTCGTTTTGTATCCCCTATTGCAAGAGACTTCTTATGTGTTTGGATCATTTCAAGATTATGTTTGTTTGATCTCAGTGACTTGTTTGGATAATCAGGCATCAATGCACCATCTAACACTTGCTTGTAATGTTCATGACGTATGTCTTTATTTTTTATCGCTGTTTTCTTGATTCCTTTGGCTTTTGACTGACTACCCTTCTGGTGCAGTATAGAATACATTTTTGATCTCAGTCCAACGTACTTAACTATTGGCACACCATTTAGTTCATCCTTAAACTTACCAGGCACTTTTTTGTTTTGTGTGCTGAACAGTGGATGGTCTTTAGGGTAATCAGACGTGTCATACATGTGTAGTTCTGTTTTCATGTCTTCATAAAAGTCTTCAGTACACACATCAATGATCATAGAGTCAGTGTCAGTGTATAACTGACGGCAGTCAGGATACTTTGGTTTGAAGTAATCATAATAAAATTCAAGCATCACCAGTTTTGATAACTCAAGAATTGCCATACCAATGAATACTGGTTTGTCCAGTTTAACAATCTTTTTTTTTTTTGAGTGACACTGCATACAATGATGAATGAAATTCTTTATACCCTGTGTACTGGGGCTTACCTGTAAGTTTAATTGCACCCAATTCAGTTGTGACCAGTCTCACATCTTTTCTGTGATGAGGATTTTCCATTGTCTTGCCAAAACAGGCATTGTTCATAAGCTTAAAGAAGTCTTTGTCAAATGCAGTGTTGCCGTCCCTGGCACGGAGGGTTGTGTTCTTCATTATGTAATCTTTCATGAAAGCACTCTGATCAAATTGAATGCCTCTGTGAACTTTCTTTAGTACTAATCCATGTCTGATGTAAAACTGTAACAAGCGGTAATGACAAACGTAATTAAATTTGTCATTTAAATTTGGCACAAGTTTGGTGTCTTCTTTTTTTCCTGTCATACTCATTTTCTCAACAGCTAATGGATAATCATTGTGGTAATCATGTAGATGATGTGGGTACTCCAGGTCTACTTCAAAGATCCAACCCTTCGCGTCGTTTCGGTCATGTGTCATAATATAGTTTGTTATGTATGTTATGTCATACTGTGACAAATCATGCAGACAAAAGTTTTTCAAGGGCAATAACTCACACATCGCGAACCCATAAAGGTTATTAGCGTCAAGGTACGTAATGAATGACCTTGACCTTGAGGGGTCAAAGTCATCAAGATATTTATTATTTGCCTTGGCGTAATTGTTCGATGCAATACTAATCCATCCCCACCCGGGTCTGCCCTGGGGGACTTGGGTGGGGTTAGGTATTTTTTAGTTCCCAGGGTCACCCTGGTCAGCCCCACAGGGTGGGTTTTTCTCTCTATTCTGGGGCATGTGTTTCTGTCTACCCTTTGTCCATTCACCTGTATTTGCCTTTTTAAAACTCTCCCTACTGTCTGCACTGCCTGTAGCTCTTGATATTGGATGTGTGTTGCTAAATGGTCTTAGCTTTATTTATGCCCCATGTTGTAGGTTTATTTAATGTATTTGACCGGCTGGCGACATACATTCAATTTTCTGTTTAGTTTTTTTTTTTTTCACAAGCAGTGCAGGCACATCCTGAGAAAGCCTTGTTGCTGTCGGGACGTTAAGCAATGTACAATCAAAACCTCCCCTCAATCCACGTTCCACCATTTCACCCATCATACGATCAGACAACAGGTCTATAAATATCTTACTGGATTTCAAAAATGCATCCCATGTCATGCCAGGACTAGTTATGTAACAGGCTGGGTCAAGACTGTAGTGTAACAAACCCTTTTCACGGTAACTTTCAAATACATCTGCTAACAAACAAACGTCAGCTTTCAAGTACTGGTCGTGGTAATCACCAATTGTCTGACACCCTAATTTATCCCATGCATCAAGTGCATGTTGATATTCAGAGTCAGAAATACCTTTGCCAGTTAGTGTGGAATAAAAAAAAAAATTTGGTGGCAGTCTCCTTTCCTCAAACACAACCCAGTGATCAATGTACTCATAGGGATAACCAAGTCTGGCTCAAAATATTTACTTGTTATTGGATACTCAGTCAGTCCTTCTGCCAGACTAGCAAGACCTAAAGACAAATGTTGCATGGAGTCATAAAATGCTAATTTGTCTAACCTAAAAGTCAAGTATTTCTCAGTTGTCTGGGCAATACAATTTATGTTTTTGAAAGATTCATCTACAGCCTGCATGATAATGTGTGAATCATATCCCTTCAGATTGTGAAAAAAGATTGGTAACTTGTATGTCCTAGGATCTGTTTTTAATAACAAGTTACAATTGTTATGTGCAGCACCTCTGTAACGCCCAGTTATGTGATCGTGGTCACGAACTTTATCACCCCCTAAAGGTTGTTCACAAATCCAACACGTCTCAGCTGTATCAAATTTTAGTTTGTCTTCTTCTGTCATCACCAAAGGCATCTGACATGTTGTGAGATACTGTACTACCTGACTATACAGATGTCTCATTTCTGTTAAAAACAGGCATGCTGCATTTTCACCCCTGTAGATAACAGGTTCTGAATGAAGACCGTCTGACCTAACAATAATGTATCCAAAAGAACACACCACTTGGTCACTCAGTTTTATAGTCTTTGGTAATGACTCTGGAACAGGACCCTCATATTGTATTACTAATGATTCGAAATCAGCGTATACTATAAACGGCAGCTTTTGTTGATTTCCATAGTTCTTAAAATACAATTGACTACCAAAATCTGGATACTTAAGTACAGTTTGTATGTCATCAGCTGACCTGCAGTGTAGGATGTGTTTGTGCGCTATTTTAATAGAAGAGAATCTCTGTAAACATCTCTTGCACACTTCCTGTTTCCCATTGTGTTTCGTTGTATGTGAATGAATTAGACGTGACATATTTCTGATAATTGTGTAGTGGAAGTTATTGTCATCTCCGATTAGCAACATGTCAACATGTTTATCTTCTGACTGCCCATAGGTTGGGGCAATTGGAGATACTCTAATTGGCTGTAACTTGTTCTCAGATTCATTTTCCCACACAAACACATTCACAGATATACCAGGATTTAGTTTTTCAAACAAGTCTATGTCCTCTATTTTAACAGGGAACTCAATGCCACTAAAGTTGAGTTTGTTTACAAATTTGGTGTAGTTAGATACGCGATCAGGTCTTGACCTCACAAAAAGTGTAGTTTAGCAAGCACACACCACATGAAACAGAAATTGTCTTTGTTCTGAATATTAACAACAGCTTTTTTGTTTGCAACCTCTGTTGGCAGTGGTATCCATGCTTTACCTAATATAGGATGATACCTAGACTGCTTTAATTGTAGTTCATGTACATGTCCTTCGTGCCAACCAGACCCCTTCATTTTTGCACTGTCAATTGCCTGGAGAAAGTCAGGTAATAGTCTGTCTCTAAACACGTTCTCCAATTCTCTTCTTGTGTTAACAGTGTTTTGTCTTGTTGATATATATGATACAATTAATTCACCGTCCACCCTAGTGAATTCTATTTTCGCAATAATCTGAATCTTAACACTGCCTGTGATAAGATTTTGTTGTATGACAGAAAAAGAGTTTTCTATTGATTCATAAACATTGTTAGTATTGGTTATAGGCAAGTTTGTTGTGTGAAACACGTTTCTTAAACCAGATGAGCCAGGGTTTGATGGGTCAGGGCTTTGTGAATTGTCCATCATTTTTATTTGTCCGTCAAAATAATAAATGAAAAAATATTACTGCTACCACAGTAAACATATTACCTATTTTCTGCACATGGGACATAATCACTTAAAAAAGTCATCCAGTCAACCACTAAACAGGGAGTTGTCTCCCATAGACTTATATGCTCACCCACAGATTTTAATAATCATTTTTACCCTCTGACTGGTGTGTGTGTGTGTGTGTGTGTGTGGATGTAATAATGAATTTGAGAAAATTAAAAAAAAATCTTCTTTTTTTAAAAAAAAATTTATGAGAGAAAATAAAATGAGGAAAAAAAAGAGAAAAAATGAGAAAATTGACAAAAGGGCTGCTTAGTGACTTTCCACCCTGCTTTCACAGGAATCGATGTAACCCGGGTTAAGCTGCGCTATTATCCCCCTATGGAGGGGGTTAACCCACCGGGTAGCGCATTCACCTTTTCCTGTGAAAGCCCTGTAGTGTAGAGAATGTCAACTGGTCGCAATCGGGAAACGATCCCGGCACAGTAGGGTTAGTTTGATCAAGACTAGCCCCACTAAACCAGAAGTATCCCCTCAGCCACAAGCAGTCCCAAAGAAAACTTTGGCTGTTTATGTATTTATGTTTGACTGTTGACTGAAATCCTGAAAAAGCAGTACTCATGAGAATCTAACCAAGATAAAATATCAAGAAATTAAACATACAAAGAAAGAGGCTCATGAGAATCTAAGTGTTTTGTAAAAATAATCTCTGGTTTTTACCTCCTCAAAGGGAGGAGGTCAGATGTGTCAGAGTCATGTGATTCTTGTACAGTAACGGTGCAGAGAGGGCTGAATGAATGAACAGTACACTTCGCTAACAAGCCCCAACAGGGTCATACCAGGAAGTAAAATATTCTGGCGTGAGTGGTGTATAAATCTTGTGTTTTGAGTCGGGTGTATGTTCAAGTGTTTTGTGCGTGCGCGTGCGTGTGCGTGTGTGCGTGCGTGTGTTTGTCTGTGTGTCAGTGCGTGTGTGTGTGTGTGTGTGTGTGTGTGTGTGTGTGTGTGTGTGTGTGAGTATGTACATCCCGTGAACCGGGGACACACACGGGTTATACACCCACGAACCGGGGACCTCCAGTAACCGGGGACGTCCCCGGTTCCAGATGATTTGAGTTATCATTTGCGACGTATATTATGACTCAAAACAATGTTACTGGTGAAATATGAACAAAATCTGACGAGGTCCCCGTTTCGTATGGTTACAACCCATGGTGTGTGTATCTGGACACACACTTTTATAGGATTATACACACGGGTCCCCGGTTCGTATGGTTACAACCAATGCTCAAATACAAAGATCTGATAAAAGATATTTTGCTTTCAACCTCTTTAGCACATAGATCTATGTTCATTTGTTACAAATATATTAGTACTGGGCTGTGAAGTTGAAAACAATGGGCTTTTAAGATGATGAAACTTTGTACACACACGTCCCCAGTTTGTATGGATACAATCAGACGTCCCCGGTTTGTATGGATGTAGCCGATGATTAAAAACAGATAAACTGTTATGAACTTTGCTAAAATCATTTGATAACATGCATCTATGTTGGTATTTAAGCATGATAAATGTGTCTGGGAACTGATTACCATTCAAAAGATGCTGCTATTCACGTGTCCCCGGTTCGTATGAATACAACCAGCTCGTGTGTGTCCCCGGTTCGTATGAATACAACCAGCTCGTGTGTGTCCCCGGTTCGTATGAATACAACCAGCTCGTGTGTGTCCCCGGTTCGTATGAATACAACCAGCTCGTGTGTGTCCCCAGTTCGTATGGATGCAACCAGCTCGTGTGTGTCCCCGGTTCGTATGAATACAACCAGCTCGTGTGTGTCCCCAGTTCGTATGGATGCAACCAGCTCGTGTGTGTCCCCAGTTCGTATGAATACAACCAGCTCGTGTGTGTCCCCAGTTCGTATGAATGCAACCAGCTCGTGTGTGTCCCCGGTTCGTATGTATGCAACCAGCTCGTGTGTGTCAGCAGTTGGTATGGATCGAGCCAGCTCGTGTGTGTGTTCATATGAACGCAAGCAGCTAATGTGTGTTCTCTTGTTATGAACTAATTAATCTGTACATCAATGGAGAGAAGATTCCAAAAGTAACAAGAAATGGTCTTAAACAATACAGTGCTGTATCAACGCAAATGTAGACGGTTCTGAGTCACAACAAGCAAACAAATGGTAAATTTGAAACCTGTTAAATATACGGTCTGTTCCCATTTTAGCTATTTAAATGACTGCAGGATCACCCGATCAGACAGAAGATGTCAGGGTAAAAAAAAGGCTAGCGTAAAGCACTTCATCTTTGTTCATCAGATCAGAATCCTTCAACAGAGAAATCAAATCACCTAAATCACAAACCAAAGGAGATTCCCCAAGAACAAAGAGAAGAAAGAAATAAGAGAATCCTTCCCAGAATCACACAGCTGAACACCTAATCCTGCTGAAGCAGAAGAAGGATACCCAGTGTAATGCAGAACGCAAGTCCTACAAGAAAGATCACATCCAGACCTACTACCCACAAAATGTCTGGACCAACGTCTGCAACTGACTTCACAGACAGAAGATCTGGAATCTACATCCAATACCCAGGAGATAGAGAAGCAGAGATCTATGTTGCCACCAGCAAGTGCACCACCAACGACAGTTCACAAATACAAGCCCTAAAGACTGTTAGTTAGTTATTTGGGTTTAACGCCGAGCAGGCAACTAAGGCCATCTCACAGCGGGTTAAAGACTGGCGCTACCATAGTGAAGAACTTTCCAGAGACATCTGATGCGACTGCGTTTTTCACTGATGCCCTTCTCCATCCTGCGGACCAATAAACACGCGGATATAAATACTTGAATGTTTTGTCTTTGACTAACCTCTCATCTGCACACAGCACACAGTTGTGTTCCATATATATACTGCAGTGTGAGAGGTAATAAAACTGCAGACAGACTGGCAATGAAGAGATCCGCAATAACTCAAGTGGATAGAACACTGTCCTATGCACGCGGTGATATGGCCTTAGTCACCTGCTCGGCGTTAAATCCAAACAAATAACTAAACTGTCCTATGCAAAAGAAAAACTGTCAAAACAGCCCAGCAGAAAACAAAGTAGCTGTCCTTTCAAAGCGTTCTTCTTTCTTCTTTTGGGTTATTCTCTGCATTGTAAACGCTTGTTGGTCTGGATTAAAGTAGCCGCATGAACATTCCATCTACAGCAAAACAGTTACAAATGTACCATTTGTTGATCACACCTGAGCCCGTAGGGTCGTCTTCCGACTATTCACAGGGTATAACAAAGTGAACTGCCATCTCCACAAGAAGTTCGGAATCGGCCAGTCAGATCAGTGCCTGTGCAAATCTGGTAGCTTGACAACAGAACATATGCTTTAAGCTATTCTTCCATAACAAAAATCGGACACGAATTCAATCCGAATCCAAAGCGGGTCCAAATCAGAAACGTTTGTGCCAGTCCTTATCTTTATCTGTTTCCATATGCCTGTTAGGGAAATAAATTCGCATCTAACTTCGATCAAAGATGACGTATTGGATTCGTGCTTACGAAACTGTAGCTTAAAGTTACGCTTCCACAAACACGAATCCGATACGAATTCGATCTGAATACGATGCGGGTCCGAAACAAAAAGGTTCGTGCAAGTCCTAATCATGTTTGTGTGTTTTTATATGCCCAATGTATCCGACTTTGAACGATAAAGAAGCATTTTTTAAGAAAAATTGCATCACCGTAATGGGTTCGCGTATTCGTATCGGATTGGTGCTTACGGAACCGTAGCTTAAGACCTGCTCCATGTTCGTAACCCTCAGACGAAGGTACTGGTTGGTGGCAGCATTCAAAGAGGAGACTGTGTTGTCTTCAATGCAGAGGAAAAAAAAATAATAGCCTGTATCAACCACCTTTACAGCGATGGTTTAGAACCATAATACATAGTGCAGTAAATTTTGAACAAATATAGTAAGGAAGTCGAGTGGATGGTACTTAAAAACTTCTGAAATTTCTACACTGGAGTTACATTTTCAAGTCTTCCTTCATTTACTTGTATGATTTGCAGGGTTTGACACTTTCACTCTTTTAGCCATTTTGATCTGATTGGTACGTAAAACTTTCACAATGACCACCCTAATTATTTTGGAAATAATCAGCAACATTTTATTTTATCCCATGAATCTAGTTACGCTCAGACGTTTGGTTTGCGAGATCCACGCATGTAAAGTTATCCAACCAAAATCGACCGCCATATCTCCATCTGTTAACATTGTGCATTCCAGACAACTTGATTACCATGTCTTTAACTCCCAATGTGAAGCTTTTCATGCTGAAGGTAGTGTTTTCTGTACACTGTTCAGGTTTTGCATCCATGACAGCGCCGCCATTAAGATCATCTTAGTCGCTTGCTCACTATAAAACTATAATAACTAACTAACTAACTAATTAGCTGAAGTTTCAGCTTTGTTGGCAGCATGATGTTGTGTTGGTACAACATATTAGCACTAAGTCGACATGGCTCATGACTGGCCTTGCTGATTCATACTGCAATCCCGTTGTGCAGGGAACTACCTTAAGCGATAACTCTGCCCAGTTGTTTGTATTTAAGTAATTTGCTTGGATACGTCACAAGTGCTTCACAAGCTACTGTGTGGTGTACTTAGTAAATACAAAATGACCCAACGTTGCGCCCAGAACGGGTCCGATTGTTGCTTGATTACAAACAAAGCTGCCTAGAATCATGAGAAAGTTTGGAGTTAAAACCATGGCATGTATACGTACGTAATCACTTAGCCATGCACGAACAGTTGGATTCCTTAGCCATTTGATCCTGAGGGCATCAAACTGACAGCCCATGATAAAATATTGCATACAGTACAAGATATTTCACATCCCTAAGCACAATGTTTCGCATGAATGCTTACTAGTGATTAAAAAAGAGCTTTCTCCATTTCCTTGACCTCAACTACGGCCGCCATCAAATGTTGTTGGGCACGTAACATTTACTGTACGGGCCTGTGGAGGCGCTACAGAAGACCACAGATTTCATTTTGAGAGCCAAACTCCAAGTGTGACGGCGTTCGAGAAGAAAAAGAAGAAGAAGAAGACGTAACATTTAAATTCGTTTGGGTGAATGTCAAAGAGGATTAAAACGTAATTATAAGCTGGACTGTCGTGACAGTCTTTCACATTAAGAGCATAGCTGAGCGTGAGGAAGACCCGGCAGAGCTCCAGAGATGGTTTTCTAACCTTAGCGTACAAGCTATGGAGTGGAGACATCCCGAAAGCTCTAAGACAAGCCTGAAGACACCATTTAAGAATCGCATCTGAAACTGTAAGAGTAAACATTGCTGCAGATACATAAAATATAGATCAATAGTCTAGTCTTGATCAAAACTAGGACCAAAATGGACAGAGAAGGGCTGTTTTTCCCTGTCAGCCCTGGCAATCAATCATCAATCAATCAATCAATCAATCAATCAATCAATCAATCAATCAATCAATTAATGAATCAGTCAATCAGCCAGCCAACCAACCAACCAATCAATCAATCAATCGATCAATCAATAAATAATCCAGACCAAAAAGGTGACTGCCAAGCATGTTAAATGCAAAGAAGTACCCAACGGAGAAAGAAACACGCTTAGAAAAGTCGGGTACAACACAATTTATTAATATTTCGGGTAAATACCCTTTGTCAAAATAGACAAACAAACAAACAGAGATATTAGTCGCTACTTATCTTTATTTGAAGAAGGAATGTGGCCACATATTTGCATATTTGCGCATGCGCGTTTGTGGTTAGCTATGGAATGTGTGGCTAGCTGGCTCTAATGGTGTCAGTAGAACGTTCTTGGATTATGAATTAGCCAGAGGGATTTACCAATTATGGTGGCCATCGTCCGACATGGGGAGATTCAGGTAATTGATTGATACTATTTAACATATCAGTACCTCTTACTTTGCGAGTTACTATTTATGTCCCCCTTGCACATGTAGTCATCCACGTCCTGAGAAAGTCTTGTTGCTGTCGGGACGTTAAGCAATGTACAATCATTAAACATGTAGTCATCAAGGAAACTTTGCGATACCATCCTCATTGCCATACCATTCTCAAAGGCAGCCATCCGGTAATAAGCTGGTGACTGTGGGAAAGTGGGCAAGTGTTCAATCTCTGCTGATCTGGTGCCCCGACCAGTCCCTCAGCTAGGCACAAAGCTTCATGTTCGCCTTCAGCCACAGGGGCTTACATGAGCCGATACTGCTTTTTGTGCGATACTATCCTCATTGTATCGTCGGGCAAGGCAGTCATCTAAGTACAAGTATGCAATTGTGGACACGTCCACTGAGGCAATTGCAATTATCAATCAGAAATCTAGAAGTCCACTGTGCCCCTTCCGGCGGTGTCAGCGGATAACGGCCGGGTGTGACTCGTTGGGAGGTAACAGAAGTCCAGTTTACCGTCCCTACTCACGCTAATGAGCGTATGAGGGACAAATCGTGGGGAGGTGGCGGGGGCGGGAGTTATATCATCCGTTGCTCAGATCACGACCCATGATAAAGTCATTTGATGTTTAGTAACGGGCTGCTAATCCGGTAATCCCATTACGACTGAATGCAGCCGCATAGCGGATCGCCAGCCACTCTCAAAGTGCAGTCTTTGTCTTTTGCGGTGAGTGTTAGTGGTCATGCACCACTGCCCATCAGAGCATCATTGTAATCATCGAGACCTGCATTGTCACCAGATAGATGTGTGAAATGTGCTTGTTTTGTTGATGTTGTATTCTGAAGGCCCTAATCCTTCAGTAGTCGTCGTCCCGTGTATACGTCGTTCGAGACCACGACTCCGCTTATTTGATCTACATCAGTTTCCTCACATGAGGATATTGGGTATATAGCGCAGTATTGTGGTATTATTCACATGGTGTATCAGCGTAGTGGTTAGCCGGTTGCACTGTTCCTTATAAGGAATAGATGATTTGGGAGAATGCAATCTTATAAGATAAACCAGCTAGTCCCTCATGCTTCAATAGTAAGTAGGGACAGTAAGCCAGATTCAATCAGGAGAATGCAATGTTAAGATATCGGGTATCGGCGTCGGAATTTTCCCTCTAGTACGTGTCACCGTTAATTCGGGCGGACCGTCAGGCCTTCTTTCTCCGGGTACTCCGGCTCTTTCTCCCCCTCCACTTTAGTACCGGTTTCAGACCACTTTCTAAAATCAAAATTAATACAAGCGATCAAACTTTCCGAAAATATTTCTGATAGCCTCTGATCACTTAAATAGTACCGAGGGACTCTAAAATGTAATAGTCAACACTGGGAGAATACAGTAACTATATTCAGAAACTAAAAGTGCAATTAGTTTCTTTTATTCAGGAAATTAGCACCACAGAAGAATCAGTACTGCCCAATTACATCCTGTTTTGTCATCTGTCAACAAACAACCGTTTTTAGCTATAAAACTGTAGGTCTGTCTGATTCCTTTCAGGCTAAGTGTAAAAACACTACTTTGAGAAAGGCTGCTTAATTAGGAATATCCCAAGCACACCTGTTTTTCCCATATTCATATAAGTGAAAAGTAACTCACTCGCATTGGCCGTCAGTTTAATCGGATTACTGGCCCTGTTGGCGACTTCAACAAAACACGTTAGCAAGTGTTAAGATAAAGCTGAAGCAAGGAGAAGTTGTCAAGTCTAGTGTCGAACGGCCTTTTTGTTCAAAACAGCACAAGGAAACCCGTAGCATTTTTGACTGGGAATGGATGGGAGGTATGATAAGTACATAAGTGAAAAGAGTATCTCCAAGGTTTGGGGGGGGGGGGGGAGAGAGAGGGGGGGGGGGCATTTGAATCTCAAAAGTTAGCAACTTCTACCTGAGACAAACCTAGACTTTCAGATGTCATTGGCCTGCCACAGGGCCTTTTCCTGCATGTATATTCTTCGTGTGGAAGAGGTCCATGAGGGTTCAGTGCAGTGTCAATCTAGTCCCACCTGCCACTCTGAGCATCTTAACCGCTGAAGAGGAGTGTGGCAACAGACGTTCATTGCATATTGATTCTGCGCTTAAAAACCATAATCATTTACACTTGTGGTCTTAATCTGAAGGAGGTAATTCGGAGTTTAGTGTGTAGCGAGGTGTACGCGCCGTAAAGAAGAGAAGTTACAGGAGGGGGGGGGGGGGGGCGGTTTGGGCTGGTGACAAAGGTTCACTTGCGCCCGCGATCGGATCCATTTTTTCGGGATCCAAGTTCCCTACCGTGATATTTCTGGGATCGCGATATACTGTCAAAGCTGTAGTATGTTCTGAATATTGAGTTACAAAACCCTTGCATATATAATGCTGATAACGTCTTAGAAATTCTATACAAACCACAGCAGCGCATCTCTCTCTCTCTCTCTCTCTCTCTCTCTCTCTCTCTCTCTCTCTCTCTCTCTCTCTCTCTCTCTCTCTCTCTCACCTTTAACATTGCATTCTCTCAAATCATCTATTCCTTATGATCTGAAATAATGCATGTTTAAAAAACACAGATATAAACACTAGTAAATGTGTCAAAGGACCCTCCTGAGTCCTCCCACTGCCAAGAACTTTGATAGCTTTACATATTCAAGTTAATAGAGTCCAATTTTATCTCTTCTCCAAAAGACGTAGACCAACATTATTCCATAAAACAGTCAAAGGTCTATTTAGATCTAAAGTAAATGTTGGTTTTAGCTACATCTATGTTGTTTAGGTGAGCAAGGAGCACTGTGTGAAGTGGAAATCTTTGTGACTACCTTGCACTGTCGTGTCAAAGGCACGCTGAAATGCATAAACACCTGATGACCTCCCCTTGAGAGAGGAAGTAGATGTAAACACTATTGACCAATAAGTATACTCTAGCTAGATGCCTTTCTATGTCTGTCTGTGCCTTTGTCAAGTGCATGTTAGTACAGGAAACGTATCAGTTGTTTGCGCCCAATTGCGAGAGTTTGCCATTTATTTTTATTGCCTCCACCTTCTCTACTTAGGTGAATGCAAATGGGTCCTATCTCCGCCAGTAAGACACGTAGAGTATGTTTACCCCTTCCGTCGGAACACATGCGAATCTGTGCCTCTTGCAAACAGATTCGGTTGAATGGACAAGTGGGACGTAAATAGTCAGGGCGTGTCTACTAGACAACACACGCCGCTCCCAACTCCCCATGTCAATGAGCTCATCAAGTCTGTTCAGCTAACAGTGTCATAGATGATCATAGTTCACTTGGACCGCAGGGCATTAATTGAATTTGCTCCTCCTGTTTGCAGAACTAGGTCGTACAAAGTATTTGCACCCTAAGATTATTCGCTTTTAGACTACAGCGCATCACAAACGCCGCCACTGCAGGGGCTCACGTGAATCTGTCTTATTGTGAACAAAGGAAGGTATTGGACTGTTTTGATTAGTTCCATGTTTAACGTCCATGGCACCGTTGTCTCCTGTACCACCTTGGACCCTCCTTGCGCCAACAATCCAGACTGAAGTTGTAGGCATTAGTAAAAAAAAAAAAGCGATCCACATATACAAAGAGTTTCTACTTTGGAATATCTTGACGCCAACTATCCGCATGCTATTATAGCTTACACCGATGGATCAATTGATGATTCCGGAAATGTTGGGTGTGGCGTCTTTATTCCATCTCTGGGAAAACAACTATTAGTTATAACTTAGGCAGGGACTGGTCCGTATGCACGGCGGAGCTAACTGCGATTCTGATGGCATTAGAATGCGTGTTGGCTCTGCCACTGCAGATGTACCAGTTCCTTGTCTGCGCTGACTCTAGGTCTGCCTTGCAAAGCATAAAACATGGGGACAGGTCTAGTCGCCAAGATATAGTACTAGAAATAAAACTGAGTATACACCAGCTAATGATTAGAGGCATTGAAACTGCCCTCCAGTGGATCCCGTCCCATGTTGGTATCCTTGGAAATGAAACTGCAGACGGTGCCGCCCGGGCTGGCGCCGCAAACGTACCTGGCGCTCAGCCCGTGCGGCTCCGCATGACTACCAAAGAAACACGAATCCTCATAGCGAAACAAATTAAAAACAATTATTCTAGTGAAAAGAGAGTTTTGGCGCGGGAGCACCCGGGCGTCCTAGCATATAGACTTCAGAAAGAACACAGTATTTATAAATTACCATTCTCGTTGGAAATTATTATTGCCTATGGAGTATGACTTGCACAAATAGTTGGCTTGTGCGATGGTCTGACCCCGTCTGTCGCTGTGGCGAGGGCTTCACTCCCAATCACGCTGTTCTTGGGTGTGGGGCCTTCGCCGCAGAATGCAGGGTAATCAGAGAGTCGTATCCAGGGGTAACTACTATTCATGACATCCTGGAATCGGCCAGTACCGATGTCATCATAATGGTCGGCGCGGTTCTAGGGACTACTAGTTTAAATAGACTGATCTGAGGGCGCGCGTGTTGATTCGCGCACTCTATTTTTCACCCTATTCACACAGTCTCTGATTGTAATCTTTTTAATAAATATCTCTTTATGTATTTTAATCTTGTTTCTATGTAAGGCTGGAATAGATTTAACCCTCGCTCTTAACCTTCAGGCCCCCCCCCCCTTTTTTTTTTTTAAAAACCACTTAATGTAAAGATGCTACTATTAATCTTAGTCAGTCTTAAAATGGAACTTTCTTTTTTATCCTATGGTCCAAGTGGCCTGTCGGTAGGTTGTAGGATCAGCAGACGAGTGTAAAAAATTCACAACTGATCTAAAACAGTGATGCCGCAGGTCACACCAGGATCTTTAACACTTATCTAATCATGTCTCTTATTTATTTTACAATTTATTTAATCACGTCTCTTATTATCTTAAAATGTTAATTTTGATAAGAATAAAATACAAGGACCAAACTTTTATGGCGAACGTCTAAATTGGTTTTAACCTTTTTTGAAATTATAGTAGACGTATATATATATAGACTCTAAATTAGAATTCTTAATTCCTTCTACATAAGTGTTCCTGAACTTTAACCCTGATTTTAATATGAAAATAAATTATACACACCATTTTTATATATAAGGACCGTTGTTGGCTATTAAATTGCGAAGACCTAGTGTGGTGTATTTTATAACAATAAGGACAGAATGAAAGCTTTACCCTTTTATGTGTTCGTTATCTAAAGTAAACAATGTTAGTCCCCGATCACCTTGGTGCCAGTGGGACAGTAAACTGAATGAACGAACGTCCACGGCACCGAAGTGATAATGGACGGCCCTGACGGGCGGGTTATGGGGGGGACAGGGAAATCTATTGCCTATGGAGTACGACCTGAACACTGATCAACTCAGGCGCACTCCAACTGTGCCACTTTGATTTATCAGGACCTTTCAAAGGACATGCTATTGAACAAATCCGTTTTTCCCCCCTGAACTGGTTGGTTAGTTCGGGTTTAACGTCCACAGCACCGAGGTGATCATGGACGGCCCTGACGGGCGGGTTATGGGGGACAGCGAAATCTATTGCCTATGGAGTACGACCTGAACACTGATCAACTCAGGCGCACTCCAACTGTGCCACTTTGATTTACCAGGACCTTTCAACGGACATGCTATTGAACAAATCCGTTTTTTCCCCCTGGATTTTGAGTCCGGCTACCGGGGCCGAGACGGGATTCGAACCCACGACCCGGCGATTCCCTTCGCTCTCCTGCTCCGACGTTTAACCGCCTGAGCTATTTCGGACTCGCCCCCTGAACTGTCCATTTCACAACTGTTTTATAATCAGTGGTACGCATACTGCGCCCCCGACCCCTCCCCCCCCCCCCCACACACACACACCCTCCCCCATAAATGCTACAGCTAGCATGACGTTTCGGGGAGTTGGTAGGCTCGGTGGTCAAGTGTTTAACTCTCGTCAGAAAGGTCGCGGGTTCAAATCCAGCCGGAGTCACATTTTGTTCAAGCCCTACTCGGTGCCCCGTCTTTAATATCACCTTCGAGTTTAACCGAAGATAATAAGTCCTAAAAGTTTAACCCTTAAAAAAAAAGCTTCTCGTGTATTTAAAAAATATTGTCGCAGGCACACACGTAAATACACATATATTGTATACATCAGTGGCGGATCCAGGGGGGGGGGGGGGCACGAGGCCTTGGCAACAACAAAAAATTTGGATGGTTATTTTGGGAAGTTGTGTTTTACTATTCGATTCTTCATCTTTTCTTGTATGGTGTATTTTACAATTATCTCACGGGATCGGTGGGTGAGCATAGTGTGTTCATGGACCTATAGTCAAATATCATCACTTCCTTACCTGCACCTGTCACAGTACTTCACGCAGACATAGAGTGCCATGTACCCCGCACTCACAGAGGCTCCTGTAAATCAGTGCCTCTTGCTGTGCGATACAATTTTCATTGCATCCTCAGACTGAGGCAGCCATCTGGTAATAAGCCGCTGACTGCTGGTCAAACCCTAGCCTTGAAAAAGTGTCCGATCATTGCTGAACTGGGGTCCATGTCAGTCTCTCAGCCAGGCATAGAGTTTCATGTTCCCCATCAGTCACAGGGGCTCGTGAAAAGCATTACCTCTTTTTGTGCCATATAAATGATATTGCATCCTTATACGCGGCAGTCATCTAGGGTTAAGTCTTCGCCGGTGTACACGCCAACTGTGAGCAGAAAGTGAGAAATCAATTGCGCTGTGAGTGTCTCCCCCGGGGTGAGCAGCCGACTGGCCCCGGTGTCACAGGTAATTGCTAATACCCTAATCCTGTCACACAACACTCTCTGAGCACAGTGGGTCTCCAGCCTCACACAGATTGCATAGCTTTGTCTTCCGTGGACATGCACAAGTGCCCATCAGAGTAGCAATGTGGTCATTGATGCGTGTCACCAGAGGGGATGTGTGAAATGACTTGATTTTGATCAACTTTGAACTAACCCTTAAGTAATCGTCAGTAAGAGGTATACATCATGAGTTACTTACTTACTTACGCCTGTCACCCCTACCCGGGTATAGGCCGTCGACGAGAGACCTCCAGCAACTCCTGTCCTGTGCTTCTCCTTCGATTCTACTCCAGGTGGTTCCCAGTCTCTTGATGTCTGCTTGGAGGTCTCGACGCCAGGAGTTTCTCGGCCTACCTCTTTTCCTCTTTCCCTGGGGGTTCCATGACAATGCCTGCCTAGTGATACTGGAAGCTGGCTTTCTCAGGCTGTGACCGATCCATCCCCATTTTCTTCGCCCAATTTCATTCTCTGCTGTTCTCTGCTCTGTTCTGTCCCAGAGTCTGACGTTGCTGATCTTCTCTGGCCAGTGGATTTTTAAAATTCTTCTAAGGCAACTGTTCATGAAGGTCTGTACTCTGTTGACTGTGGTTTTTGTCAATCTCCAAGTCTCTGCTCCATATAGGAGAACTGCTTTTACATTGGAGTTGAAAATCCGGACTTTGGTGTGTTGTGACAGCTCTCTGGAACTCCACACTTTTTTTAACTGGAGAAAGGCTGCTCTGGCTTTACCGATTCGTGCTCTGACATCTGCATCAGTGCCGCCTTTTTTGTCTATGATGCTCCCAAGATAGGTGAAGGACTCCACCTCCTCCAACGGGGTGCCAGCAAGCAAGATTGGTTCTTCCCTGGTTGTGTTCAGCCTCATTGTATACATCATGAGTGATAATGAATATTTCTGTGATCTGACCCTGTGTTCCTCATATGGAGGAGTTTGCGAGTGTATAGAACAGTATCACAATTTTCACAAATTTTAATGGCTGTGTTGTTTATCAGACGGAGGAGTACTTGGTAGTGTAGTGTTGTTGTCAAACACAAGGTGATTGCTCCTGCAGAAACTCCAGGTAGAACATTCCTTTCAATAAGAAAATTAACACCATATAAGAATCAGAAGTGCCCGAATAATCTTGTTTTTTTAGGTAGGTGGTGTGGAGGACCGGGAGGAGGACAAGTGCATGTAGATATCATTAGTTCTTTCTTTTAAAATTTAAAAAAAAAAGTGCCAAACGAGGTGCTGTGTCCCGAGATGAAAGAACAAGCGTTTTAACAAATAAAAATCGTAACCTCTGCAAACTCTAAATAATTATGTTTCAGAAAACCCCATCAACCAAAAAAAAAAAAAAAAAAAAAAAAAAAAAAAAAAAAAAGAAAGAAAGAAAGAAAGAAACACGCGTAGAGAGAACGGTTACAAAACTATAGTACAATTTTAAAGAAAATCTCAAAAAGAAAAGAATAACAAAAATAATGTCAACACAACTTATTTGTAATTGTTTTTAAGCGCGTTTCTTTCCTTGTTATGAATTTATGCTCGCATGATAGTCACTGTTTTGTTCTGAATTTCTTTTGTATGACACAGTTTTGAAAACGTTGGACGGGCGGGGGAGGGGGAGGAGAGGGAGGACTGTCGGGCCCCCCGTCGAGACACCCCTGGATCCGCCCCTGTACAAATAAATTTTAATGTGTATCCGCACATATCAGAGAACAAATCATTTTCTCAGGTCTAAAAGCTCTAGGAAAGAAATCATAAACTAGCACACATTTGTACAGGCGCTTTAGGTTTTCAAACGTCCTGCACATCAGTGCTGACCTGAGATTCTCATCTCACGGCTTCAAATTCCTTACTCAGAAGCGCGAGCAGGTGATAGTTTTAATGTAAGCCCCAAGGACTCGCCGAAATGCTCAGAATCACATACCAGCACCCACTAGGTTATGAATACATGAAAACCTCTGTGTACGTGTGCCTACAGTCCCATGGATGGGAAAGAATGGTAGAGGTGGTTATTAGGGCTAACACCGAGCTGACTACTAAGGCCATCTAACGGCGAGTAAAGAAGGATAGAAAAGTCTCATTTGGGGTAAGACATCAATTAGTTGTGTCGGCAATTTTCAGCAGTCAAATCCCGCCCTTGGGCAATCACTTTGATGAAATAAAACACATCTTCCTCTATCTCTACTGTTGCGCGGGTCTTACAAGGTTTAATCAATCCAGACCCAAAAGGTGACTGCCAAGCGTGTAATATGCAAAGAAGTACCCAACGGAGAAAGAAACACGCTTAGAAAAGACGGGTACAACACAATTTATTAATATTTCGGGTAAATACCCTTTGTCAAAATAGACAAACAAACAAACAGAGAGATTAGCCGCTACTTATCTTCATTGGCAGAAGCGGGGAATGTGGCAAATCTCTCTGTTTGTTTGTTTGTCTATTTTGACAAAGGGTATTTACCCGAAATATTAATAAATTGTGTTGTACACGTCTTTTCTAAGCGTGTTTCTTTCTCCGTTGGGTACTTCTTTACAAGGTTTAACACTGGCACGAATGAGTACACCCCACAGAAAAAAATGAAACGTAAAAAAATCTACATGTAATACAATTTTGTTTCCATAGTATGTTCTTTGCTGCTGTAAGTTGCGACGGTGAAAACACCAATATCTTTTCCATCGATATTAATGTAAACCAAAGGGGAGGAAGGGGGAGGGGTGGGGGTCGGGGTGTAGAAACACTTTGAATTATTCGAAGACACTTATAATTATTTTTCGTCTCCTTTGTTTGCTATTTTCATCTTTATTTTTCGTGGTTATTGACTGATTACTTGGTTGGTTGGTTGGTTTCTCACTTATACACAGAAGATTCATTTGCATTTCATTTTTTCATTGCTGTTCCGCTTTTAACGACGGTGTTTTATTAAGGCTTAGACTGCTTTTGTAATATATATTTTTCTCTAGCATTTGAAACATGTTCTAATATTGAGTATACATGTTGGTAGCGTGTATAAGCGCCTACGGGTGTGTTGTGTAGAGTACTACAGCTGAACCTTCTGCGATAGGTCACCCATTTTTTAAAAAAAGACAGCAGTAAACATGTGGCCGTTTATGAGGGGTTTGATGAAAACGGATGAATGTTGTGTTCGCGCTTATTACACCAGAACGCCGACCTTTTCACACCTCGACCTCTTCACACCTCTGTGACGTGTGATACATGTACTAATAACGCCTATGTTTCATTTCCTTTAATGATGAAAGAAAATAAAGTTGTGTTTGTATGTACTGATAGTAAGGCATGTCGTGTGTCGCTGCCGTGTTCTATAGAGTAGGGGGTCGGGGGGGGGGGCGGGTGGGGGGGGGGGGGCAGGTGGGAGACACGAGCTTGGGTCAATGTCTTAAATAACGGAGAAAAGAAGCGTTCAACTTCTTTTCCATTTTTTCCTCTTACCATTGTTTCATAGGCTAAGCAAATGAAACGCCTGTTGCGTGACCACTTTAGTACCGGCTCTTTACATTAAGTGGGCGCATGAAAACTGCTGCAAGTCATTTATTTTACGATTGACCTCCATTCATTTTGATGCCGCAATTTCTTGATGGTTGGTTGGTTAGTTCGGGTTTAACGTCCACAGCACGGGCGGGTTATGGGGGACAGGGAAATCTATTGCCTATGGAGTACGACCTGAACACTGATCAACTCAGGCGCACTTCAACTGTGCAACTTTGATTTTACCAGGACCTTTCCGGCAACGGACATGCTATTGAACAAATCCGTTTTTCCCCCTGGATTGTGAGTCCAGCTACCGGGGGCAATTTCTTGACCTACAAGCCGCGGAATTTATAGATCTCCTGAAAAAGCGAACGTTCTGGACACGAATCCACCTCTTAAAATTGGCAAACGGGTGAGACACGTGCATTGCCGCATGTACGCATAAGTTTCTCACGAGCCCTTGCACTCTGCAGGGGCGCTTGAGATTGTCAGTTACGCTGATGCCCGGGGCTTTACGTTACGTTTTCCGGCTTTAAGTCCCCCGGCACCCAGGTGATCGGGGACCGCACTATCAATAGAAGTAAACCGACTTGAATAGATAGCACTACCTCGTTAGCGTATAGCCGCGTTGCGGCACACCTGGCGAGCCAATGGCACGTCCGATTCGTCAGAGGATGGCGAATGGCAGGATGGCAAGGTCAGTGATCCGTCACGCGTGCGGTCAGTGATCCGTCACGCGTGATTGCCCATCCTGAGCAGCTTGGCCGTAAATTGCAGTTGTTTTCTTCTTCTTCTTTTTTTTTTTGTCTCTCTCTGACCCTTTGTGTGTCCTAAGGATTCATTGCCTGGGCTATGATGAAGTCGCGGACTAATCGGGCTCAGTGGTAATGATATGCTACATAATTCGGTGATAAAAAAAAGAGTCTTTTTAAAGATCTTGAGGCGTAAAGCTTGATAAAAGTGTACACTGCAGCTGACTGAAGACCTTCTACATCAAACACGTAACAGCTCCATTCATTCATGTATTATTCGTTCGTTCGTTCGTTAGTTAAGGGTTATTGTCCCTATGGCATCAGAGATGACCAGAGACTAGCCATTTTAAAATTTAGGGTGCATTATAGCAATTTTTAAGGTATTCATTAGTTCGATCTGGGACACTATATACCCCTGGTTCGATTTTATGTCCCTTGGCACAACTGGTGATCACAGACAGCCTGTCTGCGCCGCCCACTTTGACCTCTTTCGTTGCGCAATTGCTGCACGAGAGAGCGGAGCTAAAATTGACACGCCTAGGCGGTCTGCATGTGAACACCGTTAGCCATACGCCCCAGCTGTACTAATGGCTCTATGCCCTGATGCGTTTACACAGCTTGAGGAACAGATATACAAAAACACTCACATCAGACAGGAGACATTGGTACATGGATTTATTAAACATCCTCAAGCTACAGTGGTTGAGGAATGAGTTCGAAATAGCTCAGGCGGTTAAACGTCGGAGCAGGAGAGCGAAGGGAATCGCCGGGTCGTGGGTTCGAATCCCGTCCCGGCCCCGGTAGCTGGACTCACAATCCAGGGGGAAAAAAACGGATTTGTTCAATAGCATGTCCGTTGAAAGGTCCTGGTAAATCAAAGTGGCACAGTTGGAGTGCGCCTGAGTTGATCAGTGTTCAGGTCGTACTCCATAGGCAATAGATTTCCCTGTCCCCCATAACCCGCCCGTCAGGGCCGTCCATGATCACCTCGGTGCTGTGGACGTTAAACCCGAACTAACCAACCAACCAGCCTTATGCAGATGATAGAAGTTCGCTGAAAGTGACACTCGCTGATTTCCGGATGGCTGGCTGAGCTAGTCTCTTGTCATTGGCTGTTTCCCAACACCACCAAACATTAACGAAACTGCTCACTCGGCGTTGCTCGGCGGTATACGCAACTAATTAACTAACTTACTAACTAACTTGATTTTAACGGCTCGATCGACTAACCAAACATGTAAGTTTGTGTGTGCGTTCAGCATTACCGTACTTGTATACGCGTATAGCACACCTTTGAGACGAAAGTGGGGGTGGGGAGGCATTTAAATTTGAGATAACTGAGAAAATCGGAAGGCAGTTGTAATAGATAACATGCATTTCATACATTTTGTCAGAGTAACCCTTTTAAAATAATTCAATGATTTTGGTCAAGTATTATTGTGAAACGACTGTGTAAAAGAAGTTTAAATTACACTTCATACATTTCCTGATAACCTCATAACCATTTTTTCCCTTCGAGGTGGTGCCACTCAAAAGACAATACAGCACTGACTCGATATATCGCGGTTGCTGGGGTCCTAACACGGGACCGCGATATTTCTGTCCGCGATATACTGAGTTTGCCTTGGGGGTGGAGGAGGGGGGGGGGGGGCATAAGTCGGAAGGGAGGAACAAAAGGGAACGGCTACTAACGTAGTCCTCGCTTGACAGGCGTTCCGTACATTTTGACCCGCCAAGAAAACACTAATGACAACTTCTCCTTGCATCAGTTTTATTCAAACACTTGCTAAACGTGTTTGGTTTGAAATCACCACCAACACGAGTAATCCGATTAAACTGATCGCCAGATGCCGCCAGTGAGTGTCTCCGCGCGGCCACCCTGCATCTAAGCAGTGAATATCTTCCACCTGAGACAAACCTAGACTTTCAGCATTCACTGTACCGTCACACTATTTAAGTTGGGGTTTTTTATGTGGAGGAGGTACTTGAGGGTTCAGTGTCAATCTAGACTCACCCGCTACGCTGAATTGAAATGGGGCAACAGACCTTCATTTCATGTCGATTCTGCGCTTATACAGCCCTAAAAATGTGTACGTGTCGTCTTAATCTGGGGGAGGTTATTCGGAGTTTAGTGTGTTGCGACGTTTGCGCGCGGTAAGGGGGAGAGGTGTCATGAGGGAGCTTTGGGCAGATGAAAACTGAGTTAAGTCGCGGTTCACTGGCGTTCGCGCTCGGTCTGCGATGTAACGAAGCGTGATATGTCGCGTCAGAGCTGTATTACTAATGACTCGCTTTGCAGTTAGCGCCACTTTGGCAAGTCTATCATACTCTGTGTCAGGCTGAAGTACTATGACGGTATGTGTGTCAGCAGTGCTCAATCAGTGAAGATAATTGACTAGTCATCTGAACACACTAGGCCCACTCACCGATCTCGTAAGAATTAGTGCAAGTATACAAGAAAAGAAAGAATAAGGAATAGTTTTAGTGAGTTAACGGCCAGCTTTCACAGTTAAATACCAAAACAAAAAGAAGCGAAAATGTATTAGTAGACACACATTATTAACGAATTACTCGTACACTACTGATTTTTTTATTTTTATTTATATATATATATATATATATATATATATATATATATATATATATATATATATATATATATATATATATATATATATATATATATATATTTTAAATTTATTTATTTATTTATTTATTTATTATTTATTTTTATTTTTTTTTTGGGGGGGGAGGAGTGGGGTTCATGTTTAATGTCCCACGACATCGAGAGTGATAAGAGATTGGGAGAGGGGTCTTTGCAGTGCAGACGTTGATAGCGTGTCACATCACTGATTTGGATTACTCCCATAGTGTGAAGATCAACGTCAGGCACTGAGGAAGAAGGGATTTTGCTTTGACAGACTTACAGAGCAGTGTGATATTTCTTTCTTTTGCATCTGGTTCGATGACACTTCACAACACCTGAACGACTAGTCTACTCCAACTAGCCATCACTAGCGAAATACATGGCGCCGCCCAAGAAACACGGATGTAAAATGGCACTAGGAACAAAGAATCCCCTATCTGGGTCTCTGCGCTGATCAGGACCTGTGAACAGTGTTGTCTTTGCAGTGCAGACGTTTATAGCATGTCACATCATTTAGATATCTCCCATAGCGTCTAGATCAAAGTAAGAAGGGTGATTGGCTTGATAGGCTTACAAAGCCGTGTGATATTCCTTTCTCTGCGTCTTGGTTCGATGGCACTCCACAACACTGTGATCTAAGCCGGTGGGCGATAGCCGCCGAGGCTCTCAGTCGTAGTCTAAACCCAACGGGTCTACCTCAGTCTGGGGATGCAAGCGCAGAACTTGCATACTTTCTCATGTACCCTTGCACTCCGTCGAGGCTTACCAGAATCTATGCTTTTTGCAGGCGAGTGTTATTTTGGGGATGAGCGACTCGGTTGTACACATCGTAGCGTCTCTCTTTAACAAGTTACTATCACGTGCCGGCTAACATCTTTTGTCATCGTAACAACCTGCCGCAATACACGCGAACTGAAGTAGACGTGTGCCTGGTTATACGTCCTTTGACAAAATACTGATAATAGAAATAAATGACTTAGTTCGTTTTTCTATCCGAAGCAGTGGATAATACAATACTATACAATACAATACAATATTAATCCCTAAATGGCAAATTCTCTGTCTGCTCCTACAACACGCCAAAACACATAAAACGCAGATCCATCCAACACTCAACCAGTTAATTAATATTAAAAACAAAACAAACAAACGATAACGTCAGCTAATGAATTAACTGTAACGGGCTTACTGATACCTCTATAATATTCCTGGTCTCATAGAGGTTTATGTAAATAATACTGCTCATTTTCTTCCACTGGCAGTAAGGCGGCAACATTCAGCGTGTATAGCGCACGGCAGATCGACTAAGAGCGTTGAACAAGTTTTATTTTGGTACAGAAAAGTTATGTTCCGCATTCCGTCGGACATAATTGAAGGGGTTAACACTTCGGAAATGCTGCATGCGGTTTTACTGTAAAGCAGACTTTACTATGCCTACAATCGGATTTCGCGCTATTCTCCGTGCAGCGTCGACCGGGACAAGTGGCATTTGTCTCTTCGCGTCACCTCGAACCATAAAAAAGACAATGAAGAAAAAGACACACACCACACCTAGCCACTGATTCAAACAACTATTTGTAATTGTTTATTGAGCCGCTCGTCCCGTCAAGTAACACAAAATAAATCACTCGCGCTCAAATCGACAGATAAAATGCAAACTTTTCGAGAGCACGATAAATTTATGTGTAAAGTTAGGTCAAGCATTGTTTCATTTATTTAAAAGAAACAAAATAACTGGGTTTTACCTCACTATATACAAACAAAACACTTCATTGTCTATGAGTCCGCTGCGAAGTGGTGCCGTGGTGCACAGTTGGCTTGAATCTGGCTTACTGTCCCTACTCACTAATACTAGTATGAGGGACTAGCTAGTTAGACTAATTTAGGGGGGATAAGGGGGGGGGGGGGCACAGTTGGGTCAGTCTCGACTTATTTTAAATTACCCGGCTTTGCACATCTATTACCTGCACGCGTGAACTGAGACAGTCTTGTATAATCCGTTTGGGCAGAGCTTGCCTTAGTCGTGTATTATTTTGCAAATAGCTTTTGAACGCAAATGATTCACGACAACTTGAAGAAACTAGTGAACTAACATGTCCGAATTTATTTTAATTTTCCTTGAGTCCTGATAAAAAAAAATAGTTTAGCTGCTGCCTTCGGATTTTTTTTGTACATTACCTAGTTAAAAACTGCTAAACTGATCGAGCTCCACTCAGCAACATTGACATAATTATATGTATTGCATTAAACTTCAAGCTCCCAATGTTGAATTTTAGCCCATAAAGCCCTGACATGTAACAAGGGGATGTGGATCAACAATGGTAGTTTAAGCGTAGTGTCAGAATAGCTATGCGCCTGTAGGCACTACCCTTGACGATGCCTGTACGTGCCAAGTTATTCCAGCACCACCCTTTAATCTGTCATGGTCAATCTGTCTCCAAAACTGAGACGTAGAGCACGTATATATATAGCATGGTCTTACAAAGCGTCAGATCCGTGCATAGATTATCACAGTTTCAGCGTCAGTGATGCCTATGTCTTGTTTAAAAGTTAACCTGAAAGATTATAATTAAGATCAAGTAATTAGTGTGTAGTTAGTGTGTAACATCGGGAAGTGTCGCGCCTCTTCGGTCATTTTCACGAGTAGTGAGCAGCCGCGCAGTGTAGTCTGGTTATCATTCTATGTGATCAGGTATAGCTACTTCTGTTCGACAATGAACAAATGAAATGCAAACAGGTTGGTTGGTTAGTATGAGTGCTTTGGTCACTATTAGTTTAACATTGATGTCGCGAGTGATTTCGATTTGCCTTAAGGGGTGGTCAGTTTGGGATTTAACGTCCAGGCACCTGAGTGATAATAGAACAGTTATATGTCTGATAAATTCAGATGCACTCCAAATGCTCCAGCTGTGCAGTTTTGATTTTGCTAGGACATTTCAACGTACATGCTATATAGAGCAAACCCGTCATCTTTTGCGTGGAAGGGGTGGAAAGTGGGTGCAGATCGTGTACCTATGGTCTATGATGCACGACCCTAGCACTGCTGAATTCAGGCTCTGTTCAGCAGTGCCACGTTTGATTTAACAGGACCTTGTAGAACGGAACTGTTCAAATAACAAGCCTGTTTCGTCTCCTGTTTTGTAAACCCAGGTACAATGGATGGTTTATGGTGCATGGGTGGTCAGTTCATTCGAGATGGGCTCTTTGCGCTGGAAAGCCCATACATTCTCAAACCAACCATCTTCCCAGAGTTAATGGATGGATGGATGGATGGATGGATGGATGGATGGATGGATGGATGGATGGATGGATGGATGGATGGATGGATGGGTGGGTGGGTGGGTGGGTGGGTGGGTGGATAGACCGACGGACGGATGATGGAAACGTCGGAACCAACATGACGATGCCAGCAAGTCCAAATAAAAAAAATGAACGAGCAAACCGAGGAATCTACCCTCCCGCACTCCCGTAATGAGTACAGCCTACCATGTGGTAACTGTGTTAATCTGCTGCATCCAATCAACGCCTGACTTGTATGTGGCTATGAATAGAGTCCAATCATATGTGTGTTGCGTTCCCACGAGTGCGCATAACGTTGCGCAAACGTCGACTGCCTTTTGCGTTGTCGCTTTACTCAATGATTTCACCAGTTCTCTAGAATTCATTTTGGCGAACGGAGTCTATTACTACTACTAGTACAGTGACTACGAGTGCTACTACGGACTACGGAAAGTCACGTTGTGAATGGAGCGTTTTCGCAGACTGCCGCGTAAGCAGGGACGTGAGCCAGGTAAATAAGTTTTGATTATTTCGTGTTGTTGAAAACCCTAAGGCTCTCCGTAATTCATGTATATTAAATGGCCGGTCAGTGCCTACATGTTCGTATTGTTAGCGCATAAAAGAACTAGCGAATTGATCCATCGTAAGAGAGCGTGACTGCATTCCGCAATTAGTGTATACAATCTGAACCTGGCTAGTCTTTTTACCTACTCAACCCCCTTCAGTCCCGAAAAAGGCACATAAACTTAAAACACAGATTAAAAAAATAAAGAGTAACTTTATCGCAAACTGATATTGCTGGCAGTGGACAGTCACATAAAGAAGTGAGAGATTTTACTTTTGATATTTCATTTTTTTTCTCCAGAATTTACGGCAGCCTCGCGTGGGTGGAAAATGGTACATTTGGCCGCCGGTCGAGGTATTTCCCTTTCACTCTATTTTTGTCTTTTGCTTTCTGTTGCATTTTAGTATTCACTGGTTTGCAGTTTTCACTGAAACAGTAGGCCTGTGACAAAATGTCGTTCGCATAACAATCGACATATTTTCAGTCAAGAAAACCGCAATACAACAGAAAATTAGTGTTTTTTTTTGTTTTTTATTCCATTATGAAGACATTGTTGTTAGAACCCTACATTTTTCACACAATTTCCTTTCCACCAAAATTGACTAATCTATAGATTGTCATGTGCATGTCCAATAGTACGCCCAGTTTGACAATATACATTTTTCTCTACTGAGTGACAGGAAAAAGTTCTTTTGTCATTGTCCTTAGATGAGATAACAGAAATACAGATGACGGAATTTGTCTGTGTGTGTGTAAAATGTGGTAATCACACAAAGAACTGTGTTTTGGTGATTAAATTGACTGTCCACTGTAACAAACAACACTGATTGTTACAGAAAACTTAATTTTAAAAAGAATAAAATACTCTTCATGTGAGAACAGGTTATACAATTAATTTCTTTTGAAAGAGAATAATTAAAAAAAAACTGATTTAATGTGATCATATTTATCACCGTATACCCACCGAAACAACCAACATTTGCAGAAATAACCAGTTTTAATTATTCGTTGCTGGAAATCATTTGTTTCTGCATTCACAATAATTATTTTCACATACCCACATGCCAGATACATCACACTAACCAGTGTCTAAAATGAGCCTATTTTAAAGAATCTCTGTTGGTTGTTACGCTGGACATTTCTGCTGGTTGTTCGTTAAAGAAACCCCTAACGCATTTAATTTAATTTTGATTATTATGCTCGTGACGGTAGACCATATTTTGCTAAAGCATTTGCGGGTTCTTCTACAGAAACTTGGTCGATGGACAGTTTTTCAAACGACTGGTGACCGTGTTGTTACGGTTTCTTTTTCAAGTGTGTTCAGTTTTGAACGTTGAATTAATTATTATTATTTTCTTTGTTTCTTTCTTTATTTATTATTTTTTGATTGTTTCTTTCCACCTTTTTACAGTCCTTTTTTCCCTTTTATGTTTCACAATGCATCCCATTTTGCATACTACTTTGAGGCACACTTTCCGCTTTGAACTATGGTGCCCGAAGCATGTAAAACGGTTTTGATACTAATTGAAAGAACCAGCAACATTCCGCAAGTACGGTATGCATATAACATTAAGGTCTCACAAGCGCGTAGGCCGCTCCAAGCAAGCTCAGCGCCTTTGACGGACGTTACATGGACAACATGTGGGGGATCTACATATGATGATTGACTGATATAGATTTCGACAATTATTAACGAATTTTAGACTTTCATAAAAATCGTTTTCTTGATTATAATCACTATTTGGATTCAACGTTGTCATGAGGATTTGTATTCGCTTGAAACATCCGTTTTCCGATTTATAACTTTGGAGGTGAAAACATGATTTTCAGTGATTCACGGTGATCCTCTATGTTTGGTTTTCATTCCCTAAAGCTTTTGCAGTTTGTGCTACGGCCAGGTGAAGCCGTTCCGGCAAAGACAGGGTACGACATGTAGTCCCTTCTGATAGAGGTCACTGATGTAACCACCTCGCTTTGACGTAACACCTACGTGGTTTTTCGATGCAATACCTACTGGGCATACATACAGACATCTATAATGAAATGTTTAATTCAATCTACTGTGTCGGGGCTATAAATTTGCAGGGCTTTACTATGGCTAAATTGTAACAGGGCAGTGCTGTTCATGGTGAGAATCTACTCTGAGATTTGAACAGTCTCACTGCAAATATGTAGATAACACTGTTCTTTTATGAAGGATTTATTTTCCGGCATTAAACTGTTTGATGTGCATGTCCACATTGGCCCGGCCCTTCACTGCCGAGGAAAAAAAGCGACCCAACCCAGCTGCAAGAGAGACTTTTCAGTCACGAGCCTTATTGAGCAGTCAAAGGCCGGGCTCTTACGAATCTATGCCGCTGAGACTAATTTGTATCCATCTTTTATTTCTCGCAGACAGTTTTGGCTTTTGATCGTAGTCGAATGTACACAGACTTCAGACACAATAATGCGTCCAGTTGTATACAAAGGGTTAAGGTGTATACTGAACTGAATCAAAATCTCTGGCAGGGTTACTTATTTCTCCTGGGCTCAGTCGTTGGATACCAGGTTATTTTCCATCTTAATTGTTAATAGTACGCCGCCATTGGTGTGTGTGGCACAGCTAAATCATGTCTGATAATAATAATTTCATTGTTGATTGTCTGTACTGCAACCTGTTTTACCAACAGCAAACCGGCCTCGCTTTTTCAGTGTCAGTAACGAGGTCGGCGCCGTACGGCAACAATAACAGGCTTACGGACAGACTATAACAATGCTTGTTTATTGGTCCGTGCTACACAGGATGTAAATTGCACGGCCGCTTATAACGAAATTGGGATGTAATTACCGTTAGGTGTCTCGGACCCCTGTAATGTAGCCTAAACTTAGTTGTGTGACGTACTACCGGCTGACCGGCGGCAGTCAGACACTTACGCTGTGTCAGTAATTCTTTGAAATCACTGATTTGTTCTTTCTCACAAAAAATAATGATAATACTTCAATAGATGCGGGCGGGGAAGGGGAGGAGGCAACACACGCAGTGTATCACTTTGACCGCCGGGGAAACATGAAATATGCAAGTTTTAATTCTACAAAACTGAACGTGATAAAACTGACATGGCCGCAGAGGTGGTGTAAAAGGAAAGATTGACACAATAGTGGTTTTAAATCATGTTTAGATCTACCATATCAAATTATGTAGCTGTAATGAATACCTGAATTTGACAATTTACTGAAACTCTTAAAAATGCACTTAGTATCAGGTTGTAACTTAAGCACTACAAACTGAATTTGCTGGTTCTTACCTCCACAGATAAATGAAACAGCACTCTATTAAAGTAATAAAATAAACCCAATAACTTTTTTTTCAATACTAATATTAATATGGGGTGGTAAAATGTTGTCATTTAGTTCATAGCACATAGATATTTTTAGTTTTGCAGCTTAACCTATTGGAATAACCCCCACTTTATTTCACAAGGCTGACAGTCAATATGCCTACAGTGTAGAAAGTCTTGCTTTTATAACATAAAATACCTGCATGTAATTTAGAGTTCCTTGCTCAGAAATGCTTGGTTTGAAGTGATGGCTGATACGCTTGATGTCTTGATATTTATTTACCAGTACAGGTGACTGAATTTTGTATCTAGTTACTAGATTTTGAATCTTGGGTAGTCAGACTGGCTGTAAATTTTTAGTTTGTTGCTTCTGACTATTTTTTTTTTTTTTTAGGCATTTCAAAAATCCCTGGGAGACCACAGAGGATAACAGTCAAAAGCATTGACAATTGCTGTATCTTACGCTGGAGTGCACCAAAATTTGATGGTGGTTCGACTGTCACAGGTACCTTGTTAAGAGACAGGAGTTGAAATCGGCAGACCAGGGTGGATTCCTGTGATACAGAATTGCAAGGTATTTTTTTTTGGTTAAAATTATTATAGTTACAGTCTTATTTAGCCTCTTTGTATTTCCACTAGAGTGAATAGTACACTGCCCTTGCCAGAACGTTCAGTGATTCCTGAAGCTAACAGTTAACAAACAGCTGCATATCGTTCCACATATATCTAGAATTCCTGTGGGCCATGGTCCATATGCATAATATGTCCCAGTTCTTACGGGCAAGTCCTATCTCTCAGGTAGTTGTTGATTCAGTATCACATATTCAGTTTGCCATGGGTTTCAGCTACTTTCCACATGGGTACCTTGTGAAAGGTAAATTAATTACAGCTAGAAATTGCCACATATTTAAGTTAGGCATTTAGAATTAACTAATAACTGCACAAGACACATGATGCACAAACCGATGTTGGGGGCATACTAGATACACGCATAATGTAGAGTTTCATGGGCTATCACCAAAGACTTACATCATTATGTACTATCAATATCATTGCAAGGGATGCAGATATAAGGTATGTTTTCATATAGCGACATGACAGCAACACAAAAGCGGTGGCAACAGCGACAGAAAAAAATGTCTCTGTATGTGTGGCACGATTTCGGAGTGATAAAGACATGACAAAATGTAATCACCCTATGGAGAGATTCAAAGGCAATTCTGCCGTGAATTTGCTGTGAGGGGGGGGGGGGGGGGGGGGGCATGGCTTTCAGCATATGGTGAATAATCACAGCAATAGGTGGGTTGTGAGTTTGCGATCAGCGCAAGAATGCTGGTTAGATTATGTGACTTTGAACCGAGGCTAGACTTTGTGAGCCACAAAATGTTGCAGCTTGGTTAGTTGCTGGTAGTCGATACTGTTTTGATGTGAATCACAAGTAATATGTAGCAAAATTTATGCTCAGGCTATGTTCACACAGTTGTTACAATACAACCTTTGGTTTTCCTATTTTATGGAAATACTGCTGATGAAAACATTCTATCAACACACGCTTAAACTGTATAATTATGGCGATAAAGCCAGTCACAGTGGCTTTGAAAAATGGTCTGCCATGTCGTTTCACATTTTGTTATACACATTTTAGACACATTTTATTGGCTCACATGTGAAGCACAAGTGAGTATGTTTTGGGCCAATGGTCGTCAGTCCGTGGTCCGTATGCCATCGTCCATGGTAAACTCTAACGTTGGCATTTTCTTGGAGACTATTCAAGCTACAGCCTTCAAGCTTTGCCCAAGAATACTTTGTGGCAAGACCTTTCTAAACATACAAATTTGAGTGACCTCCTTAAAGGTCGAGGTCACAGGGGACAATTTTTTATCTTCAAATACTAGTAATCAAGTAATATGCTTATTGTCACTAACAAAGTAATGACAGCATCTTGTGAAAGCACATTGGTTTTGTGCAAGTGTGGACAGTGATTTGATGGTAGGTTAGATGATGGTTTTCTTGTGAATTTTTAAATAGCTATCAAGAGATAAGAAGTACCCAACGGAGAAAGAAACACGCTTAGAAAAGACGGGTACAACACAATTTATTAATATTTCGGGTAAATACCCTTTGTCAAAATAGACAAACAAACAAACAGAGAGATTAGCCGCTACTTATCTTCATTGGCAGAAGGAATGTGGCAACTGAAGGAGGTGACGTAAAATAAAAGAAAAGGAAGAACAAAAGTGCGGAAAAAGTAAAAATGACGTCAAAGAAAAATCGTAAGAGAGAGACTCGGAAAGAACCTGAACACGAGAGACAAGAGTGTGTGCCCCCATCTCTCTCTCTCTCTCTCTCTCTCTCTCTCTCTCTCTCTCTCTCTCTCTCTCTCTCTCTCTCTCTCTCTCTCTCTCTCTCTCTCTCTCTCTCTCCCCCCCCCCCCCTTATTTTTTGAGTTACCCTTGAAGACAGTTTCACAACTACTTACTCTCCACTTATACCAATATTCTCTTACTGAATTTGATTCTTTGCTTTGTTTTCATGTCTTATTACTTGTTGTGTACCGTGCTAAATGCTGGGTTTTTTTTTCCCGGGGTCCTCCCGTTTTTCCCCGAGGTAGTCCTCAACTTGAAGGTGATATAAAGTTTGCCTTCGGGTTGGTGTTTAGCAGGCTTTGTGTATTAGACACTCAGCCTACTTCGTGCCCAAGGGTACTCCCCGTTCGTTCTCTCTCTCTCTCTTTCTCTCTCTCCAGTCCGTCTCGCTCTCTCTCTCTCTCTCTCTCTCTCTCTCTCTCTCTCTCTCTCTCTCTCTCTCTCTCTCTCTCTCTCTCTCTCTCTCTCTCTCTCTCTTTCTCTGGCCTCATCTACACGCCTTTTCTTTCGCTCGCTCCTGCACGTGCTTGCACACACTCTTGTCTCTCGTGTTCAGGTTCTTTCCGAGTCTCTCTCTTACGATTTTTCTTTGACGTCATTTTTACTTTTCCCGCACTTTTGTTCTTCCTTTTCTTTTATTTTACGTCACCTCCTTCAGTTGCCACATTCCTTCTGCCAATGAAGATAAGTAGCGGCTAATCTCTCTGTTTGTTTGTTTGTCTATTTTGACAAAGGGTATTTACCCGAAATATTAATAAATTGTGTTGTACCCGTCTTTTCTAAGCGTGTTTCTTTCTCCGTTGGGTACTTCTTTGCATATTACATGCTTGGCAGTCACCTTCTTGGTCTGGATTTATCAAGAGATAATTATCAGATTTTCTGGCATTGGAAGCACGTTTGCAATTTTAGAGGCATCAGATGAACATGTTGAATTTGGATCACATTTCACTCCAAAAATAGTAAGCAGAAGTTGGAACTGCAACAGGGCTCTCATAGATTATAGAAAAACATGTTCACTTTTATGTTAATTGATGGATGGGGAATGCTTGGTGAGCCTCACATTCGAGGCTGCAACAAGGAACATACTCGGAGAACAATTGTTCTGTAATCTGCTTGACCCATATTATCTTAGCACAATGTTGCCAAAGGCTCGGGCAGACATTGTGCACATTCAAGATTGTGGTTTAGCTGCTGTAGGCCCAGTTGTCAAATTTATTAGATTTGAGGTCTAATTTGAGGTCACACAGCTCATAAATAATAGCAGTTTCAATTGTACATTGCATTATAGATTCATGCCTGGGTATTTATTTGTGTCATGGGTAGATGTTTTTTGTGTCGATTTTCACAACCGATAAACAGATACATATCATTGCACAAAGTTTTCAGACATGGTAATCAGCATAAATGTTCTTTATATGCCTTGCCTCAGGATTTACAAATGATGTATTTATGTGATATTGCATTGCATGTAGCACAGACAATCTCCATGCATCTTTAAAGCTAGTCTGAAGAGCGTTTTTTAAATTTTGATTTCAGGAGAAAAGAACTGTTGTCAAAGGGCTTGTTGAGAACAAACAGCATATGTTCCGAATAGCAGCTGTCAATGCCAATGGGACTGGGGAGTTTCTACAGACTGGAACCCAAATTACTGCAAAAAAAAAAAAGATTTGGTGAGGATTACTGATTTTACATGTACAAGTATTTGCACACACTTCCTCATTTTGCTCATGTGTGATAGCATGAGTAATTGATAAGCTGTTTATCATCCGTCCATTAGGTCCATCCAGTCATGTGTCCATCCTCTAACCATCCATGAATTTGTTGTGGGAATATTGTTCACATTCAAGATCGTGGTTTAGCTGCTGTACACCCAGTTGTCAAATTAAGTAGATAGCAAACGTACGAAAACTCATTGTCGCACGGGCGCATCAGGGGAAAGGGCGGGGGGTTCCAGAAGTTTCTGAACCCCCACCTTCAGCCCTTCTCGTATATCAAAGTCCCCTTTGTGGAGTATGGAATCCCCTGGCCCTCCTTTCAAACAGGATTTTGCAATGTATACTAAGCTGTAAGACCTTTATAAAAGTTTTCAGGTCACTTTCCAGATTATGCCTGTTAAGCCTAGAAGCACTGAAAGCCATATCATACCATGAAAGAAGCGTTGATCTTTACTGAAGCTTGGCCAGGCTGATGGTACTTAAGAATGTGATTGTCTCTTCATAAAGCGTGGAGCTATACACTGGTAGTAACTGCATGAAATGCAATCATTAAGTTGCACTGCACCTGCCAGTCCAGCTAACAAATCAAAGTTACATTGAATGTATGATTTCTGTTAACCTGACTATAATAGAAGAAAGAGGGTGCTCAAGATGTTCCATGTTTTTGGGAAATGATAACAACAAAAAATAGTGGCTGTCTTTTGTTGTCTGCTCTGCACAGTCATGCGTATATCAGTCCATTTTTAGATAGAGTGGAGCAAAATCACTTTCATGTGCTCTAACCATTAGCTAAGAGATATACAATGCTTTGAAACAAAAGGAAACCAGTGGAAGTGTATGATGTACCTGGTTTCATTTTCTCAGATAACCACAGATAATGAAATGTAACAAACTATTGTTTTAATGCAGATGAATGTAAGGAGATTGCTGCGTCACATCAGACTTTCAGCTGAGACGTTTGTGGTTGATATGGATGTAGTTTTTGAAACCTAGATATGTTTAGTTTGACAAAGTAGCCCTTCATTTGTCTCTCTAATCTGTCATTAATGGTATCTAAAGGACCAAATTGTCTCGCCAACGAAAAAGCTAAGAGAAAATTTTGAGCATATATAAAGCTGGTTGAGAAACACAGTAAGGGGTCTTGTTCTGTGAGACTGAGAAAAGGTCAATATTTGAGAAAAGATGTGACACTTCAATAATTTTTAAAGATGCCATGATATTCAGTGTTTACAGCAGACTCGTCACAAACTTATACTATTCCTTGTCTTTCAGAAGTGGAGGATGACAGGGTTATCGAAGAAGAGTTGGATGGAGACAATGAGCCTGTAAGTACTAACAGATTCAGTATTTTGCTACACAAGATTCCCCATATTGCACAAGTGGGTGAACGTTAAAACGATCTAGTCTGGGGAGGAGGAAGAGATCTCCTTGATACCGCTTGCGCCTGTCATCTGGGGAAAACTTTAATGTTAGCATTTTTTTAGAGACTATTTAAGCATCAGATTCAAACTTGGCCCAAGGACATTTTGTGGCAACACCTTTGTAAACATGTCAATTTCAGTGACCTCTCTCAAAGGTCAAGGTCATGGGAGTACAGAAAGGGGTCAAAAATAGCTGTATTTTGACTCAAATTGCTTCTCCTAAAATACTGAGGTCATTTACACTTGCTCGTCAACCCGGGTTTAACCTGAGTACAACATAGGTTGGAGCATTTACACTTGACCCAACACGGGTCTGACGCAGGGTGGAACTGGGGTTGGATCTAAACCGCATTCCATTCAGCATCATCATTGCATGTTGCCCAAAAATCGGGGATGCGACGTCAATGGCAGGAATTCCATTACTTTTGACACAACAGATTGCGACATTGATTGTGCACATCCACAGTGAACATGAGATGTTTCAGCAGCTTCTCATCCATGTCTAGGCTGAAGGTGCTCATTATGAGTTTCAGTGCTGCACGATTTGCCCCCAGCAATCTTGAGACCGTGGCAGAGGGAAATAAAACTTCTGATAATAAAATAAGTGTTTGCTGAAAAGTGACAGTGTAATAGCACTGTTAATCAGCATTGTTATAAAGGTCATGATCTGTAAAGAAAACTTTCTCTGTTTTTGCAAACTTTTGCTGTACAAGTAGCTTGAATCTCTTGTTCAAGATCACCTCTTATATGTCGCAAGAAATGATACATGAAAATTTTTTTAAATAAAATTAACACTGGTCACAATCCAACTACAAGAGCCAAAGAAAACCATAAGCCACGTACGTGTTGTCTCATTGGGGCGCAATGATGCATTACTAAGATCCTTTGTCATGTCATGAGAGCGTGTTAACCCTGGTTTCAAATGTAAGTGAGAACGCATCAACCCCAGTTCAACCTGGGTTCAACTCTACTCGGGTCCAACCTGGATTGCATGTGTAAACAGCCTCGCTATTTTCAACTTCACCCAAACTTGGTACAGGGATACCTGATGGTAAGACCTTTCTAATTCGGGAGGTAGCTAATGATAACACCTTTATATGCATACTAAGTTAGTGAGCCCCTCGCAAGGTCAGGGGTCTTGGCAGTCCAGGAATAGGTCAGAAATAACCTTATTTTGACAAAAAACGTTTTTTTTCTCAAATAGTATTTTTTAACTTGAGACCCACATTTGGTATAGAGATACCTGATGGTAAAGCCTTTCTATCCATACTAATTTCAATGACGCCTTCCTCAGTCAAGATCAAAAGACACAAGTCAGCAAGTGTGTGAAAAATGCCTTTTTTTTTCCTTTTTTCTTTTTTTTTGTTCCTTTTTTTTTTCTTCCTTTTATTTTCTTTTTTTTCTGTGGTTTTTTTTTTTTTTTTTTTTTTTTTTTTTTTTTTTTGTTTTGTTTTGTTGTTGTTTTTTTTTTTTTTTTTTTTTTGGGGGGGGGATAAATAGAAGTTTTTGCAAATGTTTCAAATTTCACATATTGGTAGCTGATAATACCACCTTCCAAGGTATAACAATTTAGTCAACAACTCAGAAAGGTCAAGTTGCAGAGGGTTGACGAATTGTAAAGAATGCATAGTTAAAAAAAAACCCTCTGATTTGGTGGGTCAAAATCCAGTTATTTACTTATTTTGAGACACTTGAACACTTGCTGAATTCAGTGACCTTTTGGAAAGGTCATGGTCACAAATGTCACACTTATTCTGTGGTTTGGTCACACATGTGAGCCATAAGGGCTAATATATTTGTTGTAATGTATTTTTTTACTCTTTGTACATCATTATTGTAAGACATTAGAAATTTCTATAAAGGAGATACTAGACTTTCTGCTAGGATTTAAAGTGTCTGTCCTCGGGATGGACAGCATGACAAAAATCTGATCCAGGCACTCATTAGTCCATCATGTAATTTAAACATGCGTGGCTGGGATAAATCTTGATGATGGATGGCCTTCCATTTTTTCCCATCCTATTCAAAATTAAACCATCAAATATGGAGAACTTTTCATTAACAGAAAGTCTGTGATAATGTGAACAATTAACCCTTTATTGCCTGGAGCAGGTCTATTTAACAGGCAAGATTTTTATTATACTGTCCGCCCCAATGATAGCCAGTTTAAAAATCTTAGCAGAAAGCCTGTGCCAATTTGGATGGTCCAGCTGAGTAGTAATGGGATCCACAAGTTCAGAAAATGCCTGGCTTGTGATAGAATTTCAAATTTTTCAATCACATAAGATAGAGCTTAATTGTGACCCTCTCTCACAAAATCAGTTTTAACTCGCATTTTGGATGTTTTGACATATATACATTTATGAAAACTACAGAGTTTGCTGACTACTGTGATATATGACTGTATGCTGTAGTAGAAAATTTGTAGAAGTTGTTAGTGTTTAAAGTTGTTAAAGCCTCCGGTGGCCATTTTGAGAAAACAGCCTGTGAAGTTTCTGTGTGCAGCATAATTAAGGCCAAGGGCAGACTTTTAAAATCATTTTTAACCTATTTAATGGCATTTTTCATGATAAAGATTTTAACCATACGATACTTTGGTGTATGTAGAATACATTTCTGCAAGAAAGTTAAAATGACCCAAATTGACCTCCACCACATATTGCATATAGTGCTGATTGGCTCGCTGTGAGTTAAGACTGGTTTCGTGAGAGAGCGTCACAATTCTGAATTGCCATTTGCCACAAAGTAGTAGAAGATGGGACCTTCTACTGCATACTAATTTAGTTACAATTAGTACAGTTCAAGTGAATAAATTTGTGAAAATGCATGTTCAGAAAAGATAGTTACTATAAAAATAATAATAATACATAGTTCTTATAAACTGGTGCAGATAAAGCACTGAACTATAAAGTGCTGGCCTCACTCTGCTGTAGCCAACGATCTTTCAGTGACCCTTTGGAAAGCTCAAGGTCCGAGATTAGAGTAGTAATACAGATTATGCATGTATGAGAGCCATAATGATTTTGCCATGCTTGTTCATTTTGTTTTCTTCTGGGGCTTAAGTTTCTGTCTATATTTTTGTCCATTCACCTTTATTTTCCCTTGTTTTAATTCTCTCTTCCCTGTAGATGTTTTGTTGTTATAATGATTTTCTACACATTTGTAAAGTAGGGTGAAATAAGTCAGGTTCCAGTAAGATGGTGCAGTGTGCCCAGTATCTCATCAGTTTATTTTGCATGGTATTGTTAAACTGGTTGGCAATGTACCTTCATATTTTTGCATAATCAACACATGCATGTCTTTAGAAAATCTTGTTATTGTGAGATGTAAAGTAATTTACAACCAAACCACAGCCCATTTAATGTTTGTATGTGTGATAAAAAAAAGTATATACTGTGATGTCATCATTGTCCTACCGCCTCTGCTCAAGTTTTCCCCATTTTGCTGTCTGTTGGTCGGTATTTATGACTTTTTCAGGCTCTTCTTCCAATTATTATTTATAGAGATTTTAGTTCTTTATAAAACACTTCTAATAATGCCTATTTTTGTAGGACATACCCACAGATGAGTTGCTGCCTCAGGTGCCACAAGTACCTCAGCAAGCACTGCAAGTACCTCCCCAGGACCAAGCACAGATGCCTGCTGTGCCTATAGGAAAATCACCTGGTATGTTTGTCTGAAAATCTTTATGCACAGCAAGTCTGGTTTAGTAATCATAAAACTTGTAATAATAAAAGTGTGCACTGTAACGTTCCATTTTTAAAAGTCATACTGACCTGTGCTGATAGTGACCCAGCACGCACAGTATCTTGGGCAAATATTGGTCCATTGCTGGATAATGGCCGATATATTGGGCCAGTATGCGAGAGCTTAGCGCCATGCTGAAACCAACACGCGCGCCGGTATCGCGTGACCCCGCGCGCGCGCCGGTATAATCAATCTTGGTGCCAAGCTGGAACAATCACGCGAGCCGCCGGAGGCTGTACCGCGCCCGCGCGCTGCTTCGACTGCAAATGTTGGCACACGATAGGCGAGCCAGTCTGGCCCAATTCGCAACATTGACAGATGAAATTTTAAATCTAGCCGACATTTATTTTGAAAATAAATATACAACGGCAATCTTTTACCATAGTTTGGGCACGCCGTGACTTTTTTTTGTTTAAATAATTTTTTTATATAACATTTATTCGCCACATTCTATGTTTTGTCAGACACTGAATTGCATGCCGGTATAGCACCTGCTGCGATTATTTCCGCCAAATTTGACTGCAGATCAAGGCTACAAATTCCATTGCCAGACCAAGTTCCAGCTTTCTTTCTTCTATATTTCTTTCGCTGACGCCACGTGCACTTGCTGATTAAGGTATACGTACGTATATAGTACGATTTTTAAACTTCTCCTTGAGAAAATATGGATTTTAAAGATGAGTCGTACTGGTCGAAGAGGAGAAAAATCAGGAATTCCCACTACAAGATCGTGCAGAGCTGGAGAACCTCAACACAGTCCTAGACAACGCGCGGCGACCAGGAACAACATGGTAATTATACATTTGAAATCTGAATATTGTTTGCATTTTCTTGTTTTGTGGTGTGCTGCTTGGGTTGATGAATTTAGTTATGTAGCTGGAGGTTTAAAAACTAATATTTTATTATAATTTACATGCAGTTTTGTGCTTCGTTTTATGCTTTCTGCTCTATGCAGGAAAACTACAGAGAAAGGTAAATTTTGATTGTGATTCTTTTGGACAAATTTTATTTGTAAAAACCGTTTTATTTTTTTCTGTGTGTGTTTGCAGATTCTGTACTTATCCCATTGGAGGCTTGGACTTTAAAGATTGTGTACGGAGGACAATGCCCTTTTTGATGAGGACAAGTCAGTGTCTGGATATATTTTACAACCTCACTGAAAAAAGGGGAATGAAGCCTTCAGCAGACTGTGTAACTTGCACAACGCAATGATTGGTAAATTATAATTAAGTAATTAATGCTCTGTTTTATTATTAAAACAAGATGGGATAAAACATAACCTACAAAGTCCCTTCTATATGAGTGCTGTCCTCGCTTTTGTCTTTGATCTGATTCTGATGTTGAATTATCTATTGAAAAAGTCTCACAGATCTGCCAATGCGTCAGTGAGTTCTATAATGCCTCAGTGCGCGAGCATGACTTGGCCCCGGTAGCT
>BTPG01000001.1:267893352-267913352 GCA_036245525.1 Semisulcospira habei
GATATTTTATAGTGTGCCTGGCCAGTACATGTTGTAAAAGTAGCGTTGTTATGATGATAAAATTGTAGTAAAGCAGCAGAAATCATTATTTAATGATGATTGGACATATTCAAGATATGAGGAGGGTTTGCATGACTGGGAAGAAAGTGAAGGATAGCTGATACACCCAAGCGTTATGTCCCAAACTGCATGTGTCTAATAATGCTTCTACATGCAATCTAAGGTGTACAGATGTGAAAGGGAAATAGGATGAACTGTGAACGTAGTAATGGGTAAGTGTTGGATTACAAAAAAATGGGTGATGTAATATCCCACTGTGTGCAAGGCTTCTTTGATGTTTACATGTCTTTTCTGCATGATAATCACCTCAGTACAATCTGTGTCACTTAGTGTTCCATGAACGATACATTGAAACATGATCAGAAGGTGCAGAGTTGCCTGGTTTGCCAAGTATAGGAAAAGGAGAAACACGTTTGACTTGAAGAAGTTTGATTAAACCAAACTGGACTGGTCTGGAACTACGCTGTAAAATTAGTCTTATACAGGGCTTGTAATTTTCCACGGTTCGGCGAATTTCCGCTATTTAAAAAAAAAAACCGCCGAGAACAGTATGGTTTTCCACAGAACAAAAACGTTTGACAACGATTTTCCCCCAATCAAAAAGTTTGTTGTGCGTGTCCTCAAGTCAGACTGAAACACGGAACTGCGCATGCGTGTATCTGAATCGCAGCCGGTAAAATGGATGCAAGACGCATTGTTCAGCGTGGTGAAAAAAACGCGTGGAGGTGGGAATGGATGGAAAAAGATGTGGGTGATGAACGACTAGGACAATATTTGATGGACTTTGATGGTGAATAGTGACTGTCAGCTGAGCATCAGTGTGTGTTTACACTTAGATTTGTAGTTGGACTTTGTTGGCGAATAATAACTGTAAGCTATGCATCGATAATGACAGGCTACTTAGGAGTTCAGCTGTGTGTAAGTAAGCAAGCTAGTCTTTCCTTCACTATGTTATATGTATTTTGCTCATCAAGAATGCACGTTAAAAATGCTACAATTTGTATGCAGGGGAGGAAGGGGGTCATTCCCCTGCACCCTCTACCAGTGCCTAGGTGGCACCTGGACCCCGGCCAATTTCCTCTTTTTTAACTCAGACCATTACAAGCCCTGCTTATAAGAAGAACTTTGGACACTGAAGAAAAAAGTTTTGGCTCAGGCATGTTATCTGTTTTACCTATCCAAGTTTGAGGTAGGCGTTTGCAACTGCATTAAAAAATAATTAAACTTATCAGACTTTGGAGAGAAGAAACACGTTTGACTTATCCGAAGTTTGACTTGAGTGAGTTGGACTTATCCCTTGTTAAATTAGTCATATTAAGAGCAGCTTTGACTGGGAATTTTGTTGCTGTTTCACCATTTTTATATTTCAGCATATGGGACTGTATTCAAATCTCGCTTAAAATATTTGACTCTCTCATAGATTTGCCCCCACCTGGGTCTGCCCTGGGGTCTTGGGTGGGGTTAACTACTTTTTAGTTCCCAGGGTCACCCTGGTCAGCCCCACAGGGTGGGCTTTCCCCTCTATTCTATGGCATGTGTTTCTGTCTACTCTTAGTTCATTCACCTGCATTTTCCTTTTTAAAACTCTCCCTACTGTCTGCACTGCCCTGTAGCTCTTGATATTGGATGTGTGTTGCTAAATGGTCTTGGCTTTATTTAGGCCCCATGTCGTAGGTTTATTTAACGTATTGGACTGGCTGGCGACATACATTCAATATTCTGGGTTTTTTTTTTTTTTCAAAAGCAGTGCAGGCACGTCCTGAGAAAGACTTGTTGCTGTCGGGATGTTACGCAATGTACAATCTATCAATCTCATAGATTCCTATGAACATGGGATGCACACAACTTCAAACCCAAACATAGTACAAAGATACCTGATGGTAAGACATTTCTATGCAAACTGATTTGGTTGATCCCTCGGAAAGGTAAATGGTCAAAAGAGCTCAGGAAATAGGTCCAAAATAGCCATATTTTGACAAGATGTTTTTTCTCAAATACTATTTACAACATCAAACTTGGCACAGAGATACCTGATGGTAAGACCTATCTATGCAATTGTCACACATGTGTGGATCGGTCATACATGTGAGCCATAAGGGCTTTGCCTTTCTTGTTAAATCATAGTGAAAAGCCTGGTACTTTAGGTAAAACAGCCATAAGTAATAATAAATGCATTTGATTCTCACTTTAAATAGTGAGCCCACTGCCTAAGCTTCTGTTTTCTTCTGGGGCATATGTTTCTGCCTACCTTTGGTCCATTCACCTGCATTTTTTTTTCAAGTTCTTCCTACTGTCTGCACTGCCTGTAGTCCTTGATATTTGATGTGTGTTGCTAATGGTCTGTTGCACCTAAGAATAATAATAATTACGGTATTTATAATGCGCTTATCTTATAATAATTATAACTCTAAGCACGCACTCACAACTCGCGCACACATGCGCACACTTTAGACAACGACACCTGCTGATAAGTTATGTGTTGCAGTTAATGTATTGTTTAATACCATTTCTCTGTAATATTTTTGTAATTTTAAAGATATTCTACTTTTTGTAAACTAGGGTCCAATAAATTAGCAAGTCAGTGCAGCATCCCAAGCATGTCTTATGTTTAATTAGCATATCAGACCGGCTGGTGACATACATTGAATTTTTCTTTCACCAGCAGTGCTGGCACATCCTGAAAAAAGTCTTCTTGCTTTCGGGACATTATGCAATGTACAAACAACCAATTGTTCACGTCATTTGCTCAGGCTTTAGTAACAGGTGGATAAAGAGCCAACACACAGTCATTTTAATTTATAGTTATTACTGACCATATTGATCTTGCACATTGGCTTGATTTCTACTGTCCTATGCATTATGCTCCACCTTGCTTTTCCATTGATAATAATGATAAATTATGTGTTTGCAGTTAATGCGTTTTGTATATACCATTTCCCTGTACATATTTTGTTATTGTAATGATTTCTACTCTATTTTAATAAACTAGAGTGTAAAAATTAGCATAAAGGTACAGTATCTCTATCATGTGTTAGGTTTATTTTTGCACAATAGACCCGCTGATGACATGCGTTCAATATTCTGTTGTTGTTTTATTCACAAGCGGCTTAGGCACGTCCTGAGAAAGTTTTTTTGTTGTCGGGAGGATATGCAATGCTCAACCAACCAATCCACATTGTATTTTGTGTTAAATAAAGTCATTGTACAACCAAACATTGGTAAAGGCATAAGCCATTCTGTGTGATTTATTACAATATCCCTTAAACTGGCACCAAAATAAAACAGTTACCATGCAGAATTCTGTGTTAATAAATTGTGGTCTTAGAGCCTTTCAGTGTAGTTATTTTGAGTTTTCTTTCAAATTATTTTTTTCTGATGAACCTCATTGTGCAAGCAAATTAATTTTGTCCTGACAGTTGTGAACTTTTTTTTTTATATATGGTGATTTTTACCTCTTTTATTTTTTTTTTACTGATATTTTATAGTGTGCTGACACAGTTGAGTAGAGTTGTTATGATGTGATAACTTGTAGAAATACAGCAGAAATCATTATTTAATGATGATTGGACATGTTCAAGATATGAGGAGGGTGAGCATAATTGGGAAGAAAGTGAAGGATGGCTGATAATCCATGCATTATGTCCCAAACTGCATGTGTCTAATAATGCATCTCCATGCAATTTGAGGTGTACAGATGCGAAGGGGAAATAGGAAGGACTAAACGTAGTAATGGGTGAGTGTTGGAATTACAAAAAAAAATGGGTGACAATGTAATATACCACTGTCTGCAAGGCTATTTTTTATCTTTACATGGTTTTTTTTTCTTTCTGCATGACAATCATCTCAGTACAATCTGTGTTACTTAGTAATCCATGAACGATACAATGAAACATGATCATAAGGTGCAGAGTTGCCGGGTTTGCCGAGTATAGCAAAAGGAGAAACATGTTTGACTTAAAAACTACCTTTTAAAATTAGTCCTATAAGAAGAGCTTTGGACAGAGGGGAGGGGGGGGGGGATGTTTTGGCTCAGGCATTTTATCTTTTTTACCTATCCATGTTCAACATAGGCATATGGGACTGCATTAAAAAAATTTGAAGAGAAGAAACACGTTTGACTTATCCGAAGTTCAACTTAAGTGAGTTTAAATTATCCCTTGTCATATTAAGAGCAGATGGAAATTTTGTTGCTTTTTTGGCTTCAGCATATCGGAGTGTACTCAAATCTTTCTTAAAATATTTGACTCTCTCATCGATTCCCATGAACTAGAGATGCACACAGATTGGATATATCTATAAAAACTAGGGACACACAAAGGCTAGAGACATCAATATAAACTTGGGACACACAAAGGGTGGTTACATCCATACAAACTGGGGACACAAAAACAACTTCACAAATAAATCACACCAAAAGTGACGCATGGGAAACTGACAGAATGAGTTTGATAGAAGAATTATTATGTGACTTTATTATGAACATGAGTTTAGAGAGAGAGGTGAGGGGCAGTAAAAGTGAAAAGTTGGAAGTAAAATAGGGTGCAGTGAAAAAAAAAGCTTAAATAAAATATGTACAATACAAATGAGGTCCGCAAAATACTACCAATACAATATACAGGTCGATTATAACCTTGACAAAGCGAGAATATTGGTGTCCCCGGTTTGTATGGACACAACCCGTGTGTATGTGTGTGTGTGTGTGTGTGTGTGTGTCCCCGGTTTGCGTAAGTCCCCGGTTCGTATGGATACAACCCATGAAAACACATGCCAATAAAACAGGTATTTATGGACTTACAGAGACACTGATATAACAATTAGCATTGCTTATGGATCGGCTTTCGATTGTTAAAAGCGCGATGCTCGCAAAGCATTATTTCATAGGGTCCCCGGTTCGTATGGATACAACCACGTCCCCGGTTCACGGGGTTTACATGCCTGTGTGTGTGTGTGTGTGTGTGTGTGTGTGTGTGTGTGTGTTACCTACCTACCTCTAACAAAACCTGTTTGGCTTAAATAGCATGTTTTCAAAGTGACAGTTGACACACATGGCACTGGAATTGAAACGGTTGGCTAGTATCAATAGTGGCTGGGAGCTGAGAGCAAACACTGTACGCCGGTAAACAAAACCTGTTCGCCCAGACAGGGGTGGGGGGGGGGGGGGGGTTGTGTGTACAAAACTTGCCTGTGTAAGAGACACACAACTCCGTCAGTGTTTCATGTATGCTTGACAAGTCTGGTCGGGTAGCGTTAAGACTCGACAGGTTGTTCCGCATTTAGATATGCATAACATTTTGGAAAGACCAAGACCGATTTAAAGGATCAGGTATGGCCGGATCGGACTTATTCTTGCCGGTTAGTGTTAAAATGACCAAATGTGTTATAATTTATTCATGGGACCATTTACCGGTTGAGATGTATGACGTCAGCTCTGTAAACCGGTAAGTTGTGTATGCATGTCTCTGTTGTTCAGAGTGTTAGTGTGTCTGTGTGTGTGTGTGTGTGTGTGTCTGAGTGTGTGTGTCTGAGTGTGTGTTTGTGTGTGTGTGTGTGTGTGAGAGAGAGAGAGAGAGAGAGAGAGAGTGTTTGTAAGTGTGTGTGTGTGTGTGTGTGTGTGTGTGTGTGTGTGTGTGTGTGTGTGTGTGTGTGTGTGTGTGTGTGTGTGTGTGTGAGAGAGAGAGAGAGAGAGAGAGAGAGAAACCACCAGACATGAGTACATTGTACACTTGTACAAAATAACCCCTCCTAAACGGCTATAGCTGTGAAAGACCTTTGATGGCTGAGAGCTGAGAGTGTCCCCCTATTTGAAAAGCGGGCGTAAGAGATAATACAAAAAGCAAACAAATCACTGACACTACCCGACAGCAGATCAGACTCAGGCTTACGATAAAATTGTACTGACATGAGTGTCTGTAAGTGTGTGTGTGTGTACATATGTTTGTTTGTTTGTTTGTGTGTCTGTTTGTTTGTTTGTTTTGTTTGTGTGTGTGTGTATTGACACCTCTCAGCAAATAACCTTAGAGCCGGCTTATTCATAAAGTATTCCCTCTCACTGCGCAGCACGTGGCAACATTAGTCATCACAAAGGTAAACAGGTGAGCTGGCTTGCAAAGGACATTCACCACAGAGTAAGACACTTGTAACTTACTCATTGAAAAGAGGCTGATTTAAAACGTGTAAGTTTCACATAAGTGGAGTCTTGACACAGTCACTAGTTTATGTCTGTGTTGACAGAGTGGGTCTCACTCTTTCTCTGTGTGCGGTAGCTAATGAGGGCTTTATTCCCATTCAATCTTAAAACCAAATTTACATTTGTGGGGGGGTCATGATTTTCGATGTGCATTTTTCTTAAGGTCAAAATAAATTGTGTGAATATCTAGACAGGGTCGGTGCATACTGATCTAGCACTTCAAGATTTGAAAAGGTTTTGAAAAATGTTAGCAAACGTATTGCAACATTGTGAATACACTGTAAGTGCTACGCATATTTTATTCTGACGCGTCGTGTCTTTTATGTATAGAGTGCTGGCGACGGGCTATGTTTATGTACATAGTAACATTGCGACAGTAGACATATGAGCTAATTAAGAGAGAGAGAGTAATACTGAGAGAATTAAAGTATTATTAACACAATGACTGAGTAAACCCCTTAAGTATTATTTTTGATTTTCATAAAAAATGTGGCTGTTTAAATAATAATGGTTTAGGGGTAACTTCCAATGGTATTTACTCTGTGCGGGGGACATAAATATGGATGGTCAAAAAAATATAAATAAGGGGGTTAACTCAGTCATTGTGTTAATGAAGCTTTAATTCTCTCAGTATTACTCTCTCTAGATCATCATCTATAATTACTCCAAGCAGGCGGTGTTAACTGACCTGCTCAACTGGGATGGAGTCAAAAGAAAGGTTGAGTGTTGTAGGTTTGAGCTGATGTTTCTGGCGGGTTGTGATAAGCATTCTTTTTGTTTTTGTGGGATTTACAAGCATGCAATTTTCATTACACCACCGAGAGACTTCATGAAGACTCTCTTGAAGATTATTTGCAATTTCAGGCACAGTTTTACCAGCGGAATGTAATGTTGAGTCGTATGCAAACATGTCACAATTAGCCATCTGTACACGTTACATGTAACGGTAAATCGTTAACGAAGATACAAAACAGTAGTGGGCCTAAAATAGACCCCTGGGCACTCCATACTCCACAAATTGTTCAGAAGAACATTTTCCATTCATGTAGACTGTTTGCGTTCTTTTTGTAAGAAAAGAGATCAGAAACGAAAGAGCTGAGGGGCCCTTATTGTTGAAATAAGTGGCAAGCTTTTTCAATAAGATGGTATGATCGATAATATCAAACGCTTTTCTTAGATCCAAGAAGACAGCATCAGCCATTTTATTATAATTTATGCTGTTGACCCACGAATTCACTATTCGTGCGAATACAGTGTGTCATGAATACTTGGGGCGAAAACCTGACTGGTAATGATATAATAGCGACCTTTTTTCAAGAAATTCCAGAAGATGTTTGTGAACATGCTTTTCCAGAGGCTTCGAGAGAACTGATAGAAGGGATATGGGGCGAAATTTATTAATTTCAGAAGAATCGTTTGCTTTAGGAACAGGCACTATTTTTGATTTTTTGAAAGCTACTGGGAAGACATTTTTTTTGTATAAATAGTGAAAGTATTATGTAAGAGGTTCCACTATGTATGGTTGCGACAGGTCAAGGATATATCCATTGATCACTGCCCGAAGACGTTTTCTTTTTTAGGATAGGAAATGTATTTGCCTACCTCGTGTACAGCAATATCAGGGATGACGAAAATATCATCTGAGGACAATCTTTGCTTACAGAACTTAGTTAGCTTTCTGGTGTGGAATATATCGACTGATTGCGATTGTGAGAACTGAGTAAGTCTTTGGGGGCTGATAGAAAGTGGTTATTAAACTCCTCAGCGGAGAGGTTTTCTGGAATGGTATTGCACTATTTACGCTTGTTGTTGGTAAGCGTATTAAGTGCTGTCCAGATAGAGGAAGGGTTTCTGTCTTCTTCGACTGTTTTGGTTATAAACGATATCTGCGCCTCTCTAAGTACTTAACTTTATTTCGCAATCTTTTAAATTCATGAAAGTTCTTTTCTTTCTTAGCCTTATTTCTATCATCCTTTGCTTGCTTGATTTCGCCGGTTATCCATGAGGGAGGCTTGCGGGATCGAACTCGCTTTCTTCTTTCTGGCGCATGTTTGTTTAGCACCTCTAGGAACAGATCAAGTAAGAGAGAAACAGCCTTATCTGGGTCGGTACAATTGTACACAACATGAAACGGTGTAAGGCTAAGATCGCGTAGAAAAGCATCTTTGTTTAGTTTTTTTAACAGACCTATAGGAAATGTACACATGCTGATCCCTCTTTTGTTTGGGCATCTTGCACGACCATTTACAGGTGATGGGAAAATGTTCACTGACAGCTAGTGGGGGGACGCTGGTCTCTAGTACAGACTTACAGTTGTTGGTATAGATGTGATCAATGAGTGTAGCGGATGATTGGGTTATTCTAGTAGGAGCTTGGACTAGTTTCTTCAAACCAAAACGAGTTGTTGTCGATTGCCACGTGGGGTTTGTTTTCAGTAAGTCGATGTTAAAATCACCTAACAACAGTACATCTTTGTCAGTGTCATACACTTTATCCATCATCTGCACAATGTCATCATACCACTCGACAGTGGACGATGGATTTCTATATACATAACCCATTATAATTGGCAATGAGTTAATAATTTTTACTTCTAGACATACACACTCAATCTCAGTTGATTCCAGATCATCACGTCTGCGTACCATATGTGCAATCGAGTTACGGACATAAACAGCAATTCCTGTGTGTTTGAGGGTGTTTGGGTCACGACAAATTAAGGAAAAGTTTGGAATGCACAGATTTTCGTCGCTAATTCTTGAGTCCAGACGTGATTCCGTTAGCCCAAAGAGATGAAAGTGTGAAGACTGGTTTAAAAATATTGAAATGTCGGGAACCTTATTGTAAAGGTGAAATACATTAAGGTGCTCGACCTTCAGCCCATAGACATGCATGTAATTGTTTGATGGCGTACACATTTTGATGACGACAATGTAAATATAAAGTTTTCAATATCCGAAACTCAATGAAACAGTCCAGTCACTGAAAAGAGTGATCTTGTGCTTGTGCGAAAATATGGAATAAACCAAATTCACTTATAATCACCACGATTGTCAAAAATAGCTTGAATGATAGTTTGTAGAACTGTCTATTCGCATTCGGCACAACACGTTTGGCTATGTACTATAATCACTAATCTTTACATTTAGTCCGGCTTACAAAAATGGTGTGTATGCCGGCCAATGCCGGCCAAACACAAGTCAAACGCGCAACTGCACTGTACACAGGTCAACCACATTACAAATAGTCCAACGATTTCCCTAAACTGTCAGACTGCAACACATGTTGCTGTGATACGGCCGCATCGCATATAAACCAAAGGCATCGCAAATGGTAATGTCAAATCTATGAGGTAAAACTAAAACAACAGCACAGTAAACCGTTTCGTATAGAAATGTCACCATTTGATCAAAGGATTGTCAGATCAGTGCTCGACACACTGAAACAGATTGAACGAGAACTGGAATTTAAAAAAATATTAATAACACTTAGGGCTCACACACCTGTGTTTATATGCACCACGCATTGCTACAAGTCGGACGGAATGAAGGGGTAAAAATGAAGTAATATGATTGTTTATTTTCTTTTCAGAATTATACTGATGTTCACTAAGTTCATGAAAAAATGAAGTGAAATTAGTTCAAGTTGATCCTGCACCTAAAAAAAAAGAAAAAGAAAAGAGAACTATTTTAACAGTCATCAAGTAGGATGGGGTCTGGTAAAACCAACTCATTTAGGCCTGGAGGCTTGTTAGTTGAACATCCGATTTACGCTGGAGAGAGATGGACAACGATAGCACAAGTGAAGTAACAGATCAGATTAGCGCCTCAACAACACAAAGGTAATCCGGCACTTTCCCGGAACTATCCTCGTCCAACGTTTCCCTATCAGGCATAAAGGAGTTAATCTAACCGAAACACTGAGGTATGTTTTATAAGTTTAACACACACTTCACATGACTGCTTGGGACCGCGGTCCACTATTGGCTAGATACGGATACTGCCAGTGGGGAAAGGGAAGTGGGAACGGCTGAAAGGCTGGCTGGAACGCTGGCTGGAGTGCCGCTTGATATTGCGGCATTGGTACGTGGAAACCGAGAGAGAGAGAGAGAGAGAGAGAGAGAGAGAGAGAGAGAGAGAGAGAGAGAGAGAGAGAGAGAGAGGGAGAGAGAGAGAAAGAGAGAGAGAGAGAGAGAGAGAGAGAGAGACAATGACAATGACAATGACAATGACAATGAATCTTTATTTTCCAAGAATAAAAAGATTTAGGTCTGGAGACCTTTCTTCCATCTTGTCCTTGCTAAACTACTTACACACACACTCACGGGGCCGCACGCACTGACACACCATAAGCGCCCAACAAGGCGAGTCATACTTGCTGCCCCTCTCGATCAGCTGCCGCTCGAAGGCGACAGCAGGGATACAGCCAGTGTGTACATATGGCGATCATATACAAAAACATCATAAACTCATTTAATACATATAATGGGATATACATGCGCTACCATCTAACATGTGTACCATAAGATTACACACACAAAAAAAAAAACCCAACAACAATCAGATAGACAAATTCAAAATACCACGTCATTCTAAAACAAAAGCAGTTTACGCTTGCATTTGTAGCAAATGCTGATGAAGCCGTGTCTTGAAAGCATTTATGGTCGTGATAGATTTTATTTCTTTTGGAAGTAAATTCCATTCTTTGGCTGCTGAATATGACAAGGCTGATTTAAAAATGTCAAGGCGGGGCCTAGGCACTACCAGGTCGCTCCTCAGTGTCGGGTACGGAGTGCGGGGAGCCTTAAAGAGAGCAGCGAGATATCCATTTGATTTTGAAAGAGTGATCTTACGCATAAATACACATTTATTGGATAAAAAGTGCTTACGAAGGGGCAACATATTTAATTTTGTTAGTTTATCGTCGGTAGTCAAAGGGGTGTGGGAATCTTGCAGGATAAGCTTTGCCGCACGTCTATGAAGTGAATTTATTCTTTTTAAAGAAATATCGCTGCATCCATCCCATACTGTCGATGCGTAATCTAGATGGGATTTTATGTGTGCATTATAAAACAACTGCCTGGTTGAAACGTCGGTGAATAGAACTAGTCTAGATAACAGCGGCCAACTCCTTACGGAAAACACTGCTGTACTAAACAGATGGACTGAGTACTGCCGAGACTTGTATAACTACAAGGCTGAGCCAGACACCAGCATCCTCCAAAACAACCAGGCTGGGGCCAGGAAGGCTGAAAACCTGCCAGTGTTAGCTGAAGAGGTGGAAGCAGCCGTACGCGGCCTGAAGGGAGGAAAGTCTCCAGGTGTAGACAACGTACCTGCTGAACTGTTGAAACATGGAGGAGAAGTAACAACGAAGGTCCTCACTACACTCTGTCAAAAGATCTGGGAGCAAAAGAAATGGCCAGTAGAATGGACACAGTCTCTAGTGATCCCGCTCCCCAAGAAAGGAAACCTGAAACAGTGCCAGAACTACAGAACTATCAGTCTGATAAGTCACCCTAGCAAAGTAATGCTCAGAATCATTCTCAACCGCCTCAAAACTTTCGCCGAGGAACTGCTGGCAGAAGAACAGGCTGGCTTCAGAGTTGGAAGAAGCACTGTAGAGCAGATTTTCAACTGCCGCGTCCTGATCGAGAAACATCTGCAGCATCAGCGCGAACTCTACCACAACTTCATTGATTTCAGGAAAGCATTTGATCGCGTCTGGCACGACGGACTCTGGCAAGTCATGAGATCGTTCAACATAGAGGAGGGACTGATCCAAATGATAGAAGCGCTTTACAAGAACGCCTGCAGCGCGGTTCTACTTAACAATCAGTCAGGCGAGTTCTTCAGGATGACGATCGGTGTCCGTCAAGGATGCCTGCTCTCTCCTGTCCTTTTCAACATATTCCTGGAGAAGATCATGCAGAAAAACCCTTCACGACCACCATACTTCAATCTCTATTGGTGGCAGATCCCTGTGCAATCTTCGATTCGCAGACGACATTGACCTCATGGCAGGCAGCAATAGTGAGCTCCAAAACCTGACAGACAAACTTTCAAGTAGCGCAGGGTCTTATGGCATGGAGATCAGTACGGATAAAAGCAAAGTGATGATCAACACCACAAGCGACAGCAGCAGCAACATCCACATGAACGGCCAGAAGCTAGAAGAGGTCAATAGCTTCAAGTACTTGGGAGCCACCCTGTCCAAAGACGGTAGTTGCATAGCAGAGATCCGTATCAGGATAGGTACAGCAACATCCGCAATGGCCAGGCTAGACAGGATATGGCGAAGTAACTCCATCAGCTTCACCATCAAGTACAGGCTTTACAAGTCCCTCGTAGTGTCTATTCTACTCTACGGCTGTGAGACTTGGACACTGCTTGCAGACTCAGAAAAGAAAATCCAGGCCTTTGAGAACAAGTGCCTGAGGAAGTTGCTCCGCATCTCGTACCGCGAGCACAAGACCAACGAATATGTACGGAGCATCGTCACTTCCCTGGTGGGCCCACATGAACCCCTTCTGGCAACCGTGAAACGGCGCAAGCTTGCTTGGTTTGGCCACGTGACCCGACACAACACCTTGTCCAAGACTATCCTCCAAGGCACTCTCGAAGGAAGTCGTCGGCGAGGTCGTCAGAGAAAGAGTTGGGTCGCAAACATAAAAGAATGGACCGAACTCGAGATGCCAGACTTGCTTGCCACCGCCCAAAATAGAACTCAGTGGAGAGCACTGTCTGTTGCTGCTGCCTTTCAGTCCCCCCAACGCCCAGTTCGGGCAAGGGACTGATGATGATGATGATGATGAGATAACAAATATAGATTTTTTGACAAAATCTTCAAAAAGAATTAGTATGCGAGTGCCAACTGAGCTGGTCGTCTACAGTGACACCAAGCAAACGATGTTCTCTAACTTGCGCTATTGGTTGCTGTTCAAGGTAAAGTTTGAGTGGCGGCGGGCTCAGCTGATGCTTTTGCCTTGTTGTCACAAGCATACATTCCGCTTTTGATGGAGAGAGAGAGAGAGAGAGAGAGAGAGAGAGAGAGAGAGAGAGAGAGAGAGAGAGAGAGAGAGAGAGAGAGAGAGAGAGAGAGAGAGAGAGAGAGAGAGAGAATGAATGAATGAATGAATGAATGAATCAATCAATGAATGAATGAATCAATGAATGAATGATACTTTATTTGAATGAATGAATGAATGAATGAATGAATGAATGAATGAATCAATGAATGAATGATACTTTATTTCTCAAGGATGGAAACAATAGGCGCACAGGCCTCTTTTCATGTTTGTCCTTGCTAAACTACAACATTAAAAGCAACATTAAAACAATATGTTAACAGCACAAAACAAGCTGTTACACCAACAGGTCACTTGTGTTACATTCCGATACAAGTTACAAAGTTGCTGAAGATTACACACACACACACAGCAAAATGACAGGGTCTTGGGAGGGGGGGGGGGGTGCGATGTAAAGTGTGTTTATAGAAAGCGACTGCACACTTATGATACAGCTACTCATGTGTAGGAATTTAGTGAGCAGCCAAAACACCACGATAAAGAGAGATATTATGTAAAAGCTAACAAGTGCAAAACGGAGGACCACAGGAAATCATGGACATGACTTTTTGGGACATATTATCTACGTTTCTTTCAAGTTTGCTCAGAGATGTATTTAAAAGCTTTCGTCCTAAACAATGGAAGATGTCTCGTTTGCTGTATATGTGGAGGAAGTGAGTTCCATAAATAGGCTCCCGCGTAAGAAAGGCTGCATTTAAACAAATCAATTCGGGGCCGTTCAATGACGAGACTGTTCCTCAAAGTGCTGTAAACCCTTTCGCTCTCAGTGAAAAGCTTAGCCAGGTAGAGGGGGGCTTTCCCGTTCAGTGCTTTGTGCATAAGTACGCACTTATTAAACGTAGGGTGTTGATGTAAACGAAGGAGCAATGTTGCCTGAAGCTTTTCCTCCAAAGTTAGAGAGGGGATTGGGAGGATCAGTTTAACTGCGCGATTGTATATAGAATTAATCCGCTTAAGGTTAGCCTTACTACAGCCGTCCCAAATAGTAGATGCGTAGTCAATGTGAGGTTTAATGTAGGAGTTGAAAAATAGCTTTCGTGTCTTAGTATCAATGATAGATTTTAATCTTGACAGTAAAAATAGCTTCTTTGATAATGTTTTCCCTAGTTGTGTTAGATGGGGCAACCAGCACAGTTGGTCATCAACAATTACCCCGAGGAGGCGATATTCCTTGACTTGCTCAATGGGAACTGGTTTAAAAGAGAGGTTAAGTGAATTGGGGCGGAGCTGATGCTTTTGGTGTGTTGTGATTAGCATGCTTTTCGTTTTGGATGGATTTACAAGCATTTTATTATTTTTGCACCACATTGAGACCTCCTGAAGACTAAGCTGAAGATTGCTTGATATTTCAGGTACAGTTTTCCCTCCAGCGTGAAGAGTTGAATCATCGGCAAACATGTCACATTCGGTATTTGGATTGGAAATATGAAGTGTAAGATCATTTATAAACAAACAGAAAAGTAACGGTCCTCTTATGGATCCCTGGGGCACGCCATACTCTACACGCTTTTCAGAAGAGAAGGTAGCATTGATGTACACAGTTTGAATTCTCCCTATGATATATGAACGAAAGAATGAGAGAGTCCCTGGGCTGTTAATGTTAAAGTAGCAGTCTAGTTTCTCTAATAAAATTTCGTGGTTTATAAGGTCGAACGCTTTTTTTAGGTCTAAAAAGACAGCACCAGACATTGTGTTTCTGTTGATGTTGAGCAGCCAAGTGTCAATCATATCAACCAAGGCAGTGTGACTCGAATGTTTAGGGCGAAAACCAGATTGATATTTATTCAGGAGAGACTTTTCTTCCAGGAATTCGAGAAGATGTTTGTGTACATGCTTCTCAATAGGCTTTGATAGAATAGATAATATGGATATAGGCCGAAAATTATTTGGATCAGATGTGTCTTTTGTTTTAGGTATAGGTACCACTTTAGATTTTTTGAAAGCCGCCGGAAAAATATTATTTTGAATACATAGGTTGTAAATATAGGTTAAGCTTTCCACAATGCAGGGAAGAGAAAGTTCGAGGATAAAACCATTGATGCCATCAATGCCAGCTGACTTTTTGTTCTTGAGACTAGAGATAAGTCTGCCCACTTCATGTACAGCGATGTAATGGATATTAAAAGCATCACCCGCGGACAGTCTTTGCTTACAAAAGTCAGTAAGCTTCTGCGATGCGACATGTTCTACCTGATCCAAACCTTCAGCATGTAGTAAAGATTTCGGGGTTAAAATGAAGTGGTCGTTAAATGCATTGGCTGTAAGGTTGGCAGTCGAATTTGCAGAACGATTTTTACATATGGTTTTCTCTACCAGTGCTTTTTGTACCTCCCGAATAAGGTATTTGACTCTGTTACGTAACCTTTTAAACTCAATAAAATCTTTGTCCCGCTTGGCTCGATTTCTGGCTTCCATGGTTTGTTTAATCTCCTCAGTAATCCAGGTGGGTGGCTCACGGCACCGGACTCGTTTCCTTTTTAAAGGGACATGCTTATTTAGCACTCCGAGGAACAGCTCAAGCCACAGTGAGAGCGCTACATCAGGGTCATTGTGATTGTAAACTTCATGGAACGGCAAAAAACTGAGATCATGAAGGAAACTATCTCTATCTAGTTTTCTAAAACATCTATAAGTAATGTATAAATGTTCGGTTCGGCTCTGTTTAGGAACATAACATGACCATGTACAGGAGATGGGAAAGTGGTCACTGACAGCTAGTGAAGGGACATCAGTTTCAATGATAGCTTGAGGGTTGTTAGTATAGATGTGGTCAATCAAAGTACACGAAGAGTGGGTTACTCTGGTTGCAGTGGTAATCATCTGTTTTAGTCCAAACAGCATTGTTGTACATTGCCATATCGAATGGGGTTTTGAGATGTCAATGTTAAAATACCAAGAATGAGTATATCCCTGCCTGTGTCATTCACTTTATCCATCACCTGTACAAAGTCGTCATACCACTCGGCAGTGGATGTTGGATTCCTATACACAAAGCCAACTAGTAGTGGCGACGTGTTAGGAAGCTTGACATCTAACCACACACATTCCACCTCCTTTGTCTCAAGATCAAGACGTCTGCGTATCCTGTGCTGAACAGTGCTGTGCACATAAACAGCTAGCCCAGTATGACCAGGAGAAGTTGCATCACGTCGAATAAGAGAAAAATTCGGAATACTGACACATGCGTCAGTGATTCGAGAGTCCAGACGAGATTCAGTGAGACCAAAGAGGTGAGAGAGAGAGAGAGAGAGAGAGAGAGAGAGAGAGAGAGAGAGAGAGAGAGAGAGAGAGAGAGAGAGAGAGAGAGAGAGAGAGAGAGAGAGAGAGAGAGAGAGAGAGAGAGAGAGAGAGAGAGAGAGAGAGAGAGAGAGAGAGAGAGAGAGAGAACGGGGAGTACCATTGGGCACGAAGTAGTCTGAGTGTCTAATACACAAAGCCTGCTAAACACCAATCGTCGACAATGTGGCAACAAACTCGTCAAATGCCGCATCTCTGACCAAACACACATCGTTACAGTAACACTGCGAGGTGAAAATTCATTGTTTTATGTTTTTGATGTCTGCTTTCATTCTATCCCAATTACGCCCTGAAAATCGTACACAGTTCCTTGCTCATATCAGATGCGTACTGGACATTCATTCAGTGACGCTGTTTAGAGATCCTGGTTGATTTTGACGACAAAGAAGCCATTGCTGTATATTGAAATAATAACAGAAGATGTAAAAGCTAAAATCTACAAAACCGGAATTTGATCATTTAGTCTGGTTAATCATGTGACTTGCCAACACCATTTGAAGGGGTACAATGTTGTACTGACACATTTTTAAATATATTACTCTGCCTGTTCGACATTGATGCTGAAGATGAGGATGTAATTTCAAAGGCGTCCATTTGTATTATTTTTGACAAACCCAGTGGTCTTTCGGTTTCATTAACTTTTAAAATCGTTTTATGTACTACCAACTGGCTATCTAACGTGCACACGAGATTCTCCAAAAAGTCCTGTTCTACTCAGTTAATTGACGTTGTGTGGTTTGATACAAATTGCAAAATTCCTGAGTCAGGAGTTTCAAAACGAGCAATATGATTTCACTACACAATCACGCCAACTCCCAGCAGTAGTCTCTCTGGTTTGTTTGTGTCGACGTTTGGTGGATTACAAATTATATCACACCAAAACAGGTGCAGAACTTTTGCCTTTCAGTATCCATCCTGTTTGCGTTCAAAGCCGAAGCAGGGACCAGTTGCGTGAGTGAGCCTAGTCCTGGGTCATCCACTAAACAAGGTGCCCTGCCTATTGACGAAGCACCTTGCTTATTGGCTGGCGCAGGATTAAGCTCGCTCATGCAAATGGCCCCAGGTGCGAACACATGGATGAGTTTCATTGTCAGCACTGGCGGGATGATATTACTTCAGTTGTCAAGTAGGAGGAATCAATTTAACGTGTGGGATCAACACGAGTGCTTTTGTTACTCTGCGTCGACGTTTGGCAACAGATGGACGGAAAACACGTGAATAACCACTTCACTGCCGAGAAAAGGTGAACGCGATCTCACTGCAGGAGGCACAGATCCTCATGAGCCCCCGCGACTGCGGTAAGATAGTGCAACTACGGCGGGCTGGTGAGGATCTCTGCCCCTCGCTGGGACCACTCTGTGTCTGTGATCTGTGGACAGTCGTGGCTTCAGGTCGTTCACTGATCACAGATTTCACTGTAAACAAAATGACCGACTCTTGGCGTGGATGGGGTTAAACCCGTTGTTTCCCTGAGTTGATAGAACATGTTAACTCCTTCAGCCCGGCGCACATATTTTCCAAATTTTGGAGGCGTCATCTAACGACTATGCACCTGTTGCAGGAGATGGATCGACCACAATAATTCAAGGGCAGTGCCAGATTAGCTTGGCGCCTGTCGGCGCCAAGCTATTCTGGAACTGCCCTTGAATTATCATGGTCGATCCATCTCCTGCTGTAGTGCGTCAAGGCTGATTGGGGTAACAGTGATTGTATCGAAACATATCATGCAAAAATCCAGTTTATCCGATATTTTACTCTCGTTCACTGCCTGTTATGCAACTCACAGACATAGATGCACCACACACTGGTCCCCACCCCTTTATGACGACTGGGTGCGGCTGGGATGGGGGTTGTACTTTTCAGCTTTTCACACATACGCTACTCACCACACGTTAACAGACGACCTTCCTAACAAGTGTAACCCAGAAACCAGAAAATCAAGCAACTTATTGTAAGTTTTTGAAAAAATAATTGGGGGGGGGGGGGGGGGGCGGTACCATCATGTTGACGACAAAAATCTAATTAAACACGTTGCGTGTCGGTAGCGGACTTATGTCGAGAGGACTCCTGTGGGATGTCAGGATGTTGGAATTCCTGTGGGGTGTCAGGATGTTGGAATTCCTGTGGGATGTCAGGATGCTGGAATTCCTGTGGGATGTCAGAATGTTCATGTGGGATGTCAGGATGTTGGAATTCCTGTGGGATGTCAGGATGTTGGAATTCCTGTGGGATATCAGGATGTTGGAATTCCTGTGGGATGTCAGGATGTTCCAGTGGGATGTCAGGATGTTGGAATTCCTGTGGGATGTCAGGATGTTGGAATTCCTGTGGGATATCAGGATGTTCCTGTGGGATGTCAGGATGATGGAATTTCTGTGGGATGTCAGGATGTTGGAATTCCTGTGGGATGTCAGGACGTTGGAATTCCTGTGGGATGTCAGGATGTTGGAATTCCTGTGGCATGTCAGGATGTTGTAATTCCTGTGGGATGTCAGGACGTTGGAATTCCTGTGGGATGTCAGGATGTTGGAATTCCTGTGGGATGTCAGGATGTTGGAATTCCTGTGGGATGTCAGGATGTTGGAATTCCTGTGGGATGTCAGGACGTTGGAATTCCTGTGGGATGTCAGGACGTTGGAATTCCTGTGGGATGTCAGGACGTTGGAATTGCTGTGGGATGTCAGGATGTTGGAATTCCAGTGGGATGTCAGGACGTTGGAATTCCTGTGGGATGTCAGGACGTTGGAATTCCTGTGGGATGTCAGGAAGTTGGAATTCCTGTGGGATGTCAGGACGTTGGAATTACTGTGGGATGTCAACACGTTGGAATTCCTGTGGGATGTCAGCACGTTGGAATTCCTGTGGGATGTCAGGATGTTGGAATTCCTGTGGTATGTCAGGACGTTGGAATTCCTGTGGGATGTCAGGATGTTGGAATTCCTGTGGGATGTCAGGACGTTGGAATTCCTGTGGGATGTCAGGACGTTGGAATTCCTGTGGGATGTCAGGATGTTGGAATTTCTGTGGGATGTCAGGATGTTGGAATTTCTGTGGGATGTCAGGATGTTGGAATTCCTGTGGGATATCAGGATGTTGGAATTCCTGTGGGATGTCAGGACGTTGGAATTCCTGTGGGATGTTTGGACGTTGGATTTCCTGTGGGATGTCAGGACGTTTGAATTCCTGTGGGATTTCAGGACGTTGGAATTCCTGTGGGATGTCAGGACGTTGGAATTCCTGTGGGATGTCAGGACGTTGGAATTCCTGTGGGATGTCAGGACGTTGGAATTCCTGTGGGATGTCAGGACGTTGGAATTTCTGTGGGCTGTCAGGACTCTGGAATTGCTTTGGGATGTCAGGATGTTCGAA